>JAXBDA010003440.1:0-34699 GCA_036023075.1 Gaultheria prostrata
ATTTCAATTCCGAGGTAAAGGAAATCCCAAATCACATCACAAATCATAAGTTGGCCGCTCCAAGGCTACAATCATCTACTTCGTGGGATCACATTCACGCCGGGCACGTTCGGTCCCTGTGGATTCGGCCCGGTCTTACCGGTATCTTTGCCGAGCGACACTAAGCCCTAAGCTTCGGGCAGCCCTTTGTATTACACAATCGAGTCGCAAGCATTCACGTCATGGCATTTTCTTATCATTCACAAGTCATGTCATATACTTATAGAAATTGTCAAAGATTTCCCTACTAGGCGAAGTAAATGCCCACCCCTTCCATTTTCAGGTACAAATCAGAATTCATGATTAGAGTGGCATGACATCTTTTTTTGAAAGCTTCATACAAAGAGAGTTATTTAGTCATCTTGTAAATCTCATTCTGGGAGATGAAAATGTAACTCATTCATTATATTTTGACATGGGATCATTGTAATGACTTAAATATATTACCTTTCTTTAGCATCGCAGATTAGTTGTAATCTAATAGCTGTATCTACTTTTGGGAAAACCCCTTGTACTGTGGGAGATAATTTGGCATTGTATATATAAGGCATTATTGAGAGTTTATCTAGAGACGCTAGAACATTTGATTTTTAATTGTAAGTTCTCTAGAGCAGTGTGGTGCTCTCTCCAGTTGGGAGCTTTCCATCTAATTCTTGGGATCAAAGTTCGTTCAAAGACTGGTGGTTTAATGTTTCACAAAGCTTGCCTACTAGTATTAATATGGAGGATAGGGGTGAGCTAATTGCGTCAATTTGCTGGTCCATTTGGAAAGCTAGGAACAAGACTTATTTTGATAAGGAAATCTGGTCTCCTGGTATCATTTTAGATAAGACCATTTCCCTTATTTCAGATTTCAAGGAAGCAAATAGTCTCAAATCATCTCCTCCTAGATTGTGCAAACCCCCTCCAATTCTGTCTTGGACTCCGCCTCCTATGGGAATGATTAAGATTAATGTGGATGGTGCTACTAATAAGAATGTCGGTCTGGTTGCTGTTGGGATGGTTGCCCGAGACAACTATGGAAATATTCTGGGTTGGGCCTCCTCGCCCTTCAAAGGCTTGTTCTCCCCACATACCACTGAAGCTATGAGCTTCAAAGAAGCAATGGTGTTCACGGCCAATTACGGACTTACCAATATCAGTATAGAAGGAGATTTTCTTCAAGTAGTCAATGCCCTGGTTCAAAAGGGAAGATTTTTTTTCGGATTGTTGCTCTATTCTTTCTAATTGCATTGAGCTTTTACCATTATTTTCCTCCTGCACCTTTGTGCATGTGAATCGATCTTGTAATAAGGTAGCACATTCGTTGGCTAAACAAGCCCTTTTAGGCACTCATCTAGTCAATTAGGGGGTCCCCCAATGGCTTATGAACCTTGGTTCTGATGATGTTCGGTCTTCGGACCATGAGTTGCATTAATAATATTCAGTCGCTATTTCCGTGAAAAAAAAAAAAAAAGAGTTTATGTATGATCAAATGTTGATTTTAATATACCAAAAATCGAAAGCGTGACAACCTTCCACGGTCGGTTTATGGTCATGAGGACTGTGTTACCATAGCATTACTTTACAGATCTTTAAAAAATCTTCGAACTTTAGGAGTTGCCCAGTGGCGGAACACAGTTTGGGAGTGAGGTGGCACGTGCCACCCCAGACCCCCGATTTCTTTAAAAAAAAAAATAATAATAATTTACTTGTCTATATATTTAATATATGTCGAGAATTTGCAAGAAAGGATTCCTAGCCCAGTGGTAAGGTGTTAGGTACCCTGTTTGAGAGGGGGTGTGTTCAAACCTTGGTTGAGCATTGTTCGCTTTTTGCTTATTCATTTTTTTCCCCTTTCTTCTTCTTACTCCACATGCACATTGCACACACCACCAGTTCAGTTCACTTTCACGTGCACGCACCGAATAAAAAACAAACACCTATTTCTTCCATGCAAAAACAGTATTCTTATGTTTTATTTTCCTACTTTTTAAACATTTTCCTCCCCCTTCAATATAAACATTCTTCCGCAATCAATACACTAGCTGTCCCAACATACTTCTTTTTTTTTTTTTTTGCCAAAGTTTAGGACTAATTTCATAAATGAAAACCAAAATAAACCGATTACATCAACTTGGGCTCTCATCCTCGTGAAGAGAAGATGAGAGCCAAGGGGGGGGATAGAATTCCCACGTACGGATCCCGCTCCCTCTCACTGCATCCTTGGCCACCAAGTGAGCCGCAGAATTGCCAATCCGCCTAACAAAGCTGGCTTTGATCCCTTCGAAGTCCTGCCACAATCCATGGATATCTTCAATTAGCGTGCCCGCATCGGTATTAATTTCTCCCTTCCTCTGAATCAGCTGAATCACCTGATACGAATCACCTTCCAATTGAACCCTTTGCAAACCCAACTCCTTAGCAAAAACTAGGCTTTCACGAGCTGCCATCCCCTCGAGCACCAATGGGTCCATCAGGTTGTCAAAGTGAATAGCTCTCGCCGCCCTAAAAGACCCGTTAGAGTTCCTGATAACAATTCCCAAACCACTTGTCTTGATTCTCTTGTCTAGCCCTCCATCAAAATTAATTTTAACCCATCCGCTCAATGGTTTTTCCCACCTTGTCTGCTCTGCACCGTGAACTCCCCGTGTTACTCCTCTGCTCACGTGGGGGGCTTCGACGGCCTTCAAAAAATCAGTGGCCTCCAATATTGCCTCACTACATGCCGCATCCGGTCTCCACACTTTATTATTGAAAACCACATCGTTCCTGCATTTCCAAATTCTCCACATAATTGACCCAACTGCTGCCCATGCCTCCTTATGCTCTTTCACTCCCTTCCATCTTTCTAACAAATTCTCCCACCAATTGAAAATAGAGTCACCTGGTATGGAGTTCATGTCCACTCCCAACGGAGACAACCGCCACACAATCTGAGCAAACGAACACCTAGCAAATAAATGCATCACTGATTCCCTATCCTCTCCGCAAAGCGGGCATAGAACATCATTAGTAATCTTTCGCCTAGCAAGGACATCAAACACGGGCACTATATCATGTAAACATTTCCAGATGAAATGTTTAATTTTTTCCTGACACGGTAGAGCCCAAACACTTTTCCAGATTTCTTTCCGACTATCCCTATTGCTTCCTTCCCCAACAGCCCTATCCCCCATATGTCCATTCCTTTTTAGAGCCAAAGCCGTTTCATACCCAGACTTCACGGAGTACACCCCATTACCAGTAAAGTGCCAAACCGCTCTGTCTTTCTTCTCAAAACGTGAAAGCGGAATCCCCAAGATCAAATCTGCTTCGTCCGGACTGAATGCCTCGCGCACCATATCAGCCTTCCAAATGTTACAGCTGGAATCAATAAAGTGACTCACTCGGAAATCTTTCGCAAAGTCAGCAACTCCTAATGGTTTGAAACCGTTATCACGGGGGATCCAAGGATCTTCCGCTGCCAAAACTTTTTTCCCATCTCCGATGCGCCAACGAACTCCCCCTTCTAACACTTTCCTTCCTTCCAAAATGCTCTTCCAAGTCCACGAAGCACTAGGGTTAGCTGTAGCCTTCATGAAAGAAGTTCGGGGATAATACTTCGCTTTTAACACCCTACGCAGCAAGGTATCTCCCCCGTTCAATAAACGCCACCCCTGCTTTGCTAAAAGCGCCAGATTATAGCTTCTCAGATCTTTGAAGCCTAGCCCCCCATTATGTTTCTTCTCTGACAGCTTATCCCAAGAAAGCCAATGAATTTTCTTATCCTGTCCCTTAGAGCCCCACCAGAATTTCGCCATCATTGAATCCAATTCGTTGCAAAGTTTCACTGGTAATTTAACACAAGACATGGCGTAGCTAGGGAGGGCCAATGCCACTGATTTTAACAAAACCTCTTTACCCGCTTGGTTCAGAAAAAACTCCTTCCATCCCTCCGTCTTACCTCTCAACCTGTCCTTGATGTACGAGAAAATCTTGTACCTGGTTTGACTAAGATCAGTGGGCAAGCCCAAATAATTTTCCAAATTCACATCCCTCCGGATACCCAACAGCTGACTCAAACTATCACGTTCCTCAACAGGAGTGTTGTTACTAAAAAAACAGCAAGATTTCCCATAATTAATAAGCTGCCCTGAAGCCTTGCCATACATCTCCAAAACCCTCTTGATATTTGCAATGCCTTGAGTCGAGGCATCCCCGAAAAGGAGTGTGTCATCCGCAAAAAAGAGATGACTCACCGACAGACTGTTTCTGCATAGCTTAACCCCTCGAATACTCTTATCCTCCTCACCTTTTCTTAACAAAACAGAAAGACCTTCGCTGCAAAGAAGAAACAAAAAAGGCGAAAGAGGATCTCCTTGTCTCAACCCCCGAGATGGTTTAATAAAGCCCGTGACCTTCCCATCTAGCAAAAAAGAGTAGGAAACAGTTTCCATGCATTCCTTTATCCAACCCACCCATCTCGGATGAAACCCCATTTTCAGCATAATCCTTTCCATGAACTCCCACTCAACCCTGTCATACGCCTTGCTCATATCCAGCTTGATGGCGACGTTTTTTACTCTGCCATGCCTACGGTTCTTCAAATAGTGAAAGAGCTCCTGTCCAATAAGAATGTTATCTGTGATGACCCTTCCAGGAGTGAACGCGCACTGATTGGGAGAAATAACTGCTGGCAACACTTTACTAAGACGATTAGCCAAAACTTTGGCTAGGATTTTATACGCCACATTGCACAAACTTATGGGCCTCAATTGAGTCATATTAACTGGGCATTTCACCTTAGGAATAAGCACTATGTGTGTGTGATTCATACCTTTTAAAAGCTTGCCTGAGTGCATGAAGCTCCTAACGGCATTAGTGATATCTGACCCCACCACGTCCCAATACTTCTGGAAAAAACACGGTGTCATGCCATCTGGCCCAGGGGCCTTGGATGGTTCCATCTGAAACAAAGCTATGCGCACCTCCTCCATACAAACTGGTCTCAGTAGCTCGTCATTCATACCTGATGTGACCTTCAACTTGACTTCCCTTAACACCTCGTCAGACGACGCTGAGATAGAAGAAGAAAACATAAGTCGAAAGTAATCACAAATAATCTTTTCCACCTCTCCATTCTGAACCTTCCACTCTCCATCTTTGTCCTCTAACCCATGAATTCTGTTATCTGCCCTTCTCTGAACAGTTTTGGCATGGAAAAAGGCGGTATTTCTATCGCCGAGCCTCAGCCAAGCAACCCTAGATTTGCACCTCCAATACTCCTCTTCTTCAGCACTTGCTTTTCTCATCCCTTCTTCCACTCTTCTATACTCTGTTGCATCAAAATCATCTTTTTCATACTCTTGCACCAATTGGTCCTGAAAGGCTTTCATGCGCGAACGAGAATTTAGATTATGACTGGCCCTCCAGTGTCTGAGTTTCCTTCTACACAATTTAATTTTCTGCTGGATACAAAACCACCTTGACCCCACGAAATTCTCATTCCAACATGCCTGTACTATATTCCCACATGCCTCATTCGACGTCCAGCGTGAATCAAAAATAAATCGAGACCCACCGAAAGAGTTAATAGCTCCGTGTTTGAGAAGAACTGGACAGTGGTCGGAGCCCCCCGGAGGAAGGTGGTGGAGACATCCAAAAGGAAAATCCGTTCTCCATTTAGGGTTCACCACTGCCCTATCCAATCTCATGCGAATATTTGCTCCGCCACCTCTCTTATTGTTCCATGTGAAAGGATACCCCACATACCCGATGTCAATAAGATCATTATCCTCCAAGAACTGTTGAAACTCTACTAGTTCCCACGCTTCTCTATCCGCTCCACCCGATTTCTCCTCATTGGTAAGGATGCTATTGAAGTCACCAGCAATCACACACGGTTCCTGAATTGAAGCGACTTTTTGAGCAAGACACCTCCACAAACCTCTCCTTTCCGCAAGGTTCGTACTTGCATATATCCCTACCATCCTACTGCAACTTCCTTTGCGATCAGTGACTCGGACATCAATGATACCCCTTGCCAATTCCAACACCTCCAGCTTAACCCCAGCTTTTGCCATCAAACATTCTCCACCCGATAAACCCGATGGCTCCATCGTCACCACCTGCCCCATACGAACTATTTTTGCAATCTTTTCTAATTTTTCATTTTTATTCTTGGTCTCCGCGAGGAAGACCACATCCGGGGAATAGAGGTTGCAGACCTCCTTCAGACGTCGAATCGTCAGGGGATTCCCCACTCCCTGACAATTCCAAAAAAGTGCATTCATTGATGGTTAGGGGGCCAATTCTGGCTGGCCACCCCCACCCTAGCATCAGAACTAACCTCGCACAACACAAGCCTCTTCTCGCCACCTCGCTCTCCCCCAATTCCATCATGTGTATTTGCTTCCTGACCGTCAATGGGCATTGATCTACGCTTACCCAGAACAGCACTCGTTTCCTTACCCGCCTTCTTACTCCGAAGATCATGCTGTCTCAAAGATCTCTTGCCACCCCCCCTTTCCTTCAACCCACTAGATGGGGGAATTGAGTCCCTAGAGTTCTGAGCCTCAAAAACAAACGGGCCAGAAATTCCAATATTTTCCTTTCCAACACATTCCATAGCATTGACCTCCTTTAAATGGGAGCCAAGGTCCACCGGAAGAGGCCCAATACCGTTATTAAGAACTATGTTCGAATTCCCCTTTGGGCCCAAAGGAGTTGGAACAGCTAAGAGCTGCTCGCCACACTCACCAAGGTTATGCCGTTGTGAGCCATGCCTAGGCCCATCCACAAATAAATTAGGCCCTGTGTCTGGTATTTTTGGCGACCCAAAACCCGAAGGCCCACTATCCACCTTCCTAACTCTAGAAGGTAAATTATTACGCGAACCAATCATGTCCCCTATTCTAAGCTCCGTTCCATTGAGGGAGATTCGATCATCATCTTCCATATCAATCAGCCGAGATTTACTCTCCCTCTCCGTAATATCAGCACTTGCCTTATCATTGATCAATTTGAATTTGCTCGCACTTTCTGATCCGGCTGCCGGACTAACTACTTGCCGGACACCGCCATCTCTGGAATTATCTGCAACTAGCCCCGCCCTTGGATCAGAGTGATACCTACCTCCCCCACCACCACCTACCCCTGCTTTCAACCATGGTCCATATTTCCCTTCTTTGACAATTCCAGCTTCCTCATCTGT
This sequence comes from Gaultheria prostrata, assembly GCA_036023075.1. Lineage (NCBI taxonomy): Eukaryota > Viridiplantae > Streptophyta > Magnoliopsida > Ericales > Ericaceae > Gaultheria > Gaultheria prostrata. Next base: position 7,214 of record JAXBDA010003440.1, read on the forward strand.
CATCTTAACACCACAAACTCCTTGCTCATGAAGAAGGCTCCCACAATAATAACAGAATCTGTTCAACCTTTCATATTTGTAGTCCACCCAATACTTGATTCCAGAACCCAGAGCAATAAAGCCGCCACGCTTAAGAGGTTTGTCTAATGGAACATCAACCCGTACTCTAATAAACTTGCCCCTCTCACCGCCTTCCATTCTGCCATCCACCGCCAAAAAAATACCAATCTTTTTACCAATGATCTCCCCAATAGTTCGATTCACAAATTCAAATGGGAGTCCCCAAATTTGCACCCAAAAAGACATAGAATGGAACAATACCTGATCTGATTTCATTCCCGGCACCCACCGTTGTAGAACCAAAAGATGATTGTCATAGTTCCACGGACCGCCATTAATCACTTTCTTCAGACTGGATTCCTCCTCAAATCGAAAGTGAAAAAGATTATCCCCCACCTCCACAATGGCTAGCTTGTCAGACAAACCCCAAGCTCTCCTAAGAGAATCCTTCATTGCCAACACATTAAACCTCTTGGAGGTAAGAAGTTTCCCCACCACACTAAAGGAACAAGCCTCCAGAACCTGTTTGCAAACCGCATCATCAATCTGGATCTCATCTTCCTCGTCATCGGAAAGATGAAAATTTCCTATCCGCTCGACCATTTCCTCGGCCATTTGGGCAAGGATGGTGATCTGGTGGTAAGGAAAAAGAAAAAAAAAAAAAAAGAAAAAATAATAATAATAATAATAATGTGGGAAGGGAGAAAGGACGAGAGATTGAGAAGATAGATTAAAGGAAAGGGGAAGAAGAGAAACCCAAGAAAGGGAGGGAAATAGAGATGAAAAAGACGAGAGATTGAGATGGATATCGAAGGTAAAACCCTAAGGTTACAGAGGAAAGCTCTCACGAGGAGAGAGAAAAAAAAAATTGATAGGTTTTCCGCATTCCCGAGGTATTGAAACGAGCGATTTTTCATCATAATCGCGTGGTTCAGCCCTCTTTCGGGATACATTCTCTCAAAAACATTTTTCAAACATTAATACTCCTCTTAGGAGAATTTTTGTATAAAAGAAATCGATTTTCGAGTCAAAACTCCTTCCTTCCAGAGGATAGAAAATATTTTGTAAAAATAACCAGAGGGCCGGTCGGCCCCGGTTTAGGACCGGACGGCTCTTTCACCAGAGCCGCACGGCCCTTCCAGAGAGCCAAACGGCTCTCCTCTTTTCTCCCCTATTTTTTTTTCCAGTAAACCCCCTGTTTTCTTACCCTCTGGTGTGATTTACATGTTAAAATTACATTTTTTCCCTAAACTTTCTTTTTATTAACATTTAGTCCTTTCGTTTTATTTTATTTCCTTGTAGTCCTGTTAATTTCATTTTATTTATTATTCCCTGTTACTTACTTGATTAATTGACAAAGACTTTCAATAAAATATTCTTGTCCCACAAATATTTAAGTAGAGACCGGGAATATCCCGGGCGAGCGGGGTGCTTTTCCAATAAAGAAAAAACCTTCCCCGCCCATAACTTGGCTTCCGGACCCAAAAAGAATCTTTTTGGCAGACCAAATCTTTTCCGAACGGCACAAGAGTCATCAATTATTTTCAAACGGTTTCTCGGGTACCAAAAAGATTTTCTAAATTAAATCCCGGGTGGCGACTCATATTTTATTTTCAAAAACATTTTCAAAACACGCCGGAAGTGGCCGTCCACACCAAGTTTAGTGAACAAAACCAAGAGAATGGCACAAGCGCCTTTGGAACGGGTTTAAGAGCTCAAAGCAGATGGTTTGAGTGCTCAAACTAGTTTATTGGATGGTGAGCTTTTGAGTTGTGAAACTTTGTTTTCAAGCCAATGTAAGTCCATCACTGGTATAGAGAACAAGCATGGACCTACTGACTTCCTTTAGATAGACCAAACAACGTGTTTTAAAGATGTTTTCTACCTTTTAACTTGAAATAAGGATTGAAACTTGACTTTTTGGGTGAAGAAGGGAAATGTAGGATGTTTTTGGATTGTTAACAAAGTTGGTTGGGGTGTATGAGAGTAGGTGTTTAGGGCTGGTAGGATGATAGAAGAGTAGTGAGATGATTTTTACCAAAACCAAGTGGTTTTGGGTTTTGAAAGTAGATTTCCTAAGTGCTGGAGTGTTTGAAGGGCTCGGTTTGTGATGACTGAGAGTAAAAGGGCTATAAAGGATGCTTGAGTGTGTGGGTAGCTCAGAATGGTAGAAGGGAGCGAAAAGGGTGAACCAGAGGGGTATAAGTAGAGGAAATTAAGGAGGAAATGGGGTTTAAGTCTTGCAGGGTGGTGATGGAGTCAAACATAGGTCTTAGGAGGTGGAGTTTGAGTGTTTCAGGGGCTGGGGAGACGTCTCCGGCAGATGAGAATCTCATCACCGTCAACTAATGGTCTGCAAAAAGTTGTGTGCACACAGGCACTTTGAGAGATTAATAGGGTGGTTTGAGTGCTCAAACCAAGTCCTTTGAGCGCCCAAAGGGGCTTTTGAAGGGTTTTTGGGGTGGTTTTAGTAAGTTTGAACATTTTTTTCAAGCTTCTAAGTACAAGTGTTGGTCCAATTTCATCATTGGGATTGCCAAGGATTTTCATGGGTTCAAATCGGGGTGTCTACATTGCCCTAAGTGAAAAGGCAGTAGGTTGTTCTAGAAGCTCCTAGATTGCAGATTTTGCGTGATAGGAATGAATCCCGCGAATTTAGGGAATATTATTGTGCTTCCATATTAGAGGAAGACTCCAATATGGGCAGAGAATCTTAACGTGGAAAGGATCTAACATGGCCAAGATGGTATTGTGGGATTGAGTCCCACACAGGAAAGGATTATTAACGTAATTAGGAACCTAATGCGGCAAGTAACCTACTTCTATAAATACAACGAGACACCCATGAAGTAACGTACATTGTGAATTACTTTCATATGCATATTAGGGTTTCCTTTGGAGTGCGTGATACTAACTTAGGCATCAGACGCCCTATCGCTGACGAGAGGCATAGGTGCTTTAACTCTTTTCTGGTGTTGCAACTTTAGGGTTTTGGCAAGGTAGCACGTGTGCGATCCCTCAAGAAGCAAGGATACAACATACGTGAATTTATTCCTCGTACAAAGGGCAAGAATGAAAGCGTCTTTCAGAGACATTTTGTTTTCAGGTTGAGAGTGCCAGCGTAAGGCCTTAATAAAGGATTACGTGATTGTTAACGTCCCAAGTCAAGTAATGTGTGTACGTGAGCATGAACAAAAGTGGGAGCGAAAATGTGAAAGTAGCTTTCTGCAAAAAAATTATGAGAGCAAAGAATAGGATTCTAGCTTCTAAAAATCAGTGGTTGAGTGTTTGCTGCAGATTCTTGGAAGTAGCTTTTTTTTAAGTTACTTCAAGGAACAAAAGTTGATTATAAAAAAGCTACGATTTATATGTTTTTACAGATTTTGTGAAGCTGTGATTAGAATAAAGCCAAAAATATTCTTTTGTTATTTGTGAAAAGGAAGAAATATATGGTCGTAAATCGAGTGTTAATCAAAGAGGGATTAGGATAATGGACGATTAGTTGGAGGGATCAAGTGATGATCCAGGGACTATTGAAGAATCAAGGCAAAACAGTCAGAAGAAATCCTTGGCAGTATTTCCCCTAACTGAATAAGGGATGAGAGTGATTGCTCTCTAGAATGAATATTCTCTCTCTAAAATCACTCTTGAGATCTACAAAAAAAAGGTCCCCTGAAATGTAAGAGAGATGCTTTATTTATAGATGACTTGACCTCTCTTTCTCGGCCAAGTTGACCAATAAATTTTGGACACGCGTCACATAATCGTGCGTGATCATTCCTTCTGTATTGTCAGGCCACAGCCCTCGCGATACCCGAAGTGGTCCCATGGGTGCTACTCTGCGAGTGCCTCTCTACGGTGATCCATTGTTCTTTAGCCACCAAGCCACAAGATCTCCAGTAATCCCTGATGAAAGGCGTGGTCAAGGTCTACCTTGGTCTTGTCATTGCTGCTATTGGGCATGGTCAGGACTTGGCTCTACCTTGCCATCACAGCGTGAGCGGCATGGTCAGACCTCCCCGGTCATTCCAATACTGCAGCCAAGCCTCTAAATGGATTCCCCTCAGGCCCTGCTAAGTCGGCCAAGGCGAAACACATCGTCCGGGTCAATCTTTAGGGAATTTTCGTCTCTCGTCATCATGTTCCCGTTCTTTAGGAAATCTCAATCGAACTCATCATCATCGTCTCTTGTCCAAGACTTGGATTGCATATGTCATGGCACCATCGGGTCACATCTTGATCGATACACCCTTGTCTGTCGCTCAAAAATCTGGCTAAGTATGGAAAATCACTTTTTCAGTAAGTATCGATTTGCGCAACAAAAAATGGCAATAAATGTTCCTTGGATTTTTCTAAGTCCAACGGTATAGTTGGATGGCTTTTTCATGTAGGATAAGGTTGTGTTTTGGCCTTTCTCCTTTGTACTAAAAGTAGGGGCTCGAGATTTTGATATGATTAGAATTTCAATTTTCTAGCAATGTCATTGGTTTTAGAAGGGGTTTACTTCCTTATTTTCATGGGTCTAGTAGGGCATGAAGGTTCGTTGCCATGGGTCACGCGGTCAGTCCAAGGACCAGTGATAAGAAGCCAGCGGCCCATGTAGTCTAGCGGTTCTATGGGTCACGCGGCAGGAGGGTTTCTCAGTCCACTGGTCAACGGTCCGAGGGAATGTGGGTCAGGCGGCAATAAGCCTCGCGGCCGGATGTCACACGAGCATGGCCCCAGTGGTTTGGGCTCATGCGGTTAGCAAGTCCAGCGGTCTTGTTGGTCTTGCGAGCATGGGCCACGCGGCTTGGACTCATTGCGTTTGAACAATTTTATTGGTTCCACGATTTGACCATTTTTCCATGTGTCACATTGAATTGTGCGTCACATGTTCTGCACATTTTTTCCCCTCTACATCATTTTAACAAGTACCCATTGGTCAATGACAAAATAGACTAATTCGTGCTAATTCATAACAAAAAGTTTATTTTATACTCCCTCCGTCCCTTTTATAGTGTAGACATTTTCATTTTGGGTTGTCCCTTAATAAGAGTGTGTTTTGAAAAGTTAGTGGGTACATTTTCTATTTTGCCCTTAAAAGTAGATTCTTTTTTGAAAAGTTAGTGGGTATTATTATATTGATAAGGATAAGTAGTGGAAATTAGATGTAAAAGTTGATGTGAGAGAAAATAAATTGGAATTACGAGGTAACACACTTAAAAAAGGACGGAGGGAGTAACTTTTTTAACAAATACTCCTCTTCAGCTTCTATAACATTTAATTCAAAATCAAAAGTTATAGCAAACACTGTTCATACCTTTCTAGAATTTAAATTAGAATCAACAATTTAAAATCTAGGAAAAACCTTTCGCAAACACCCCAAAAATATTTTTAGTGGTTTTTGCACTCTAAAATTTACCATCAGCACTCGTAAAGCTGAGTGCGGAAGTCAATTTGTATCTTAAATTGCTGAAACTCGTGAGAGCAAAAACTGAAGAGTTCAACTGTGAGTACCGATAGTCTATAAACTTATTGGCCCGCAAAGCCCATTTTTAAGTCCCCCACAATTGATCAAGACTCTTCATTAATTGATAAAAATATTTTTTTGATCGGCCCCGTGAAGAATAAGCTAAATCAAATTACTAGAAATGTTTGATCCAATGTATCGATATTTCATTCAGAATATAGGATCTAGATTCTGAAGGAAAAATTGGTATATTTGATCCAGCACTTAAAGTTATCTGATTGAGCTGATTTTTCACGAAGTTACTCAAAAAATATCTTAAAATTAATGAATGATCCAGATCAATTATGTGGGACCTGAAAATGGGCCCCATGGGCCAATCTGTGCACAGACCATCAGTACCCATAAACCTAGCCAAAACTAAAAGCAAAAACACATACTTCCTCTCTCCCATTTTGATACTCCCTTAGGAAGAGACGTATAATTTCAAATTAAAAAAATAAAGTACTTTCATTCATAATTCTCTCAAATTTTTCACACCTGTTGGAATTTGGGTCCGGGTCGAGGACCAAATCGGGTCGCCCATGTGGGCTGACCCAGTGACCCATTTAATGATTATAGAATTCTATCTTATCTCTTATCTTGGAGATAAAGATAGAAGAGGTTGAAGTAATCCTAGACTCTTAGGATAATAGGACTTCTTAAGCATCTGGGATGCTCCCTCTATATAATTGTTGCAGCATATTCAGAATATGTATGCACACAAGATTATCAGTCATTGAGTTCTAGAAAACTCTCCCTAGTTTTCTCTCTCTACCATTAAAGAGCGATTCGAAGCTTTTGCACCGTGGAATAGAGGGTGATACTCGAACCTCGTAGTATCACTCCGTCGCAGGAGATTGTTGTTGTTCTAGTACGTGATCAGAGTATGCAATCCATCCACCAAAAGATCCGGTTCGGTAAAAGTTCGCTAACGGTAATCCGAACCACCCGTTTCCGCATTCGTTATTGATTGTTTACATTGGTATCAGAGCTGTATTGGATGTTTTCGTGCTTTTGTACTTGAATAGCCCTATGTATTATGATTTAGAGGTACATGTTGACTTATTTTCGTGCACGCTTTGTACGGTCCGAAAAACGTGACTTTTTGAAACATCTCGGAATCGCTTCAAAATTTTACATAATGTAGCCCATAACATGAAAATCAGATCTGGAAAGTTTCGTGTTGATTGGATCAACCGTTTGTGAGAAAAATGAAACCCTAGTTGTTTTTTCCGAAACTTTGAATGAACGGCGTTTTCACTAAGTTCTGTTTCAGTTAGCGAGATTTATATGTGTGGGTATGTGTTTTCAAGACCTTCGCAATGATATATAATAAGCTTCATTTGGAGTTATGGATTGAAAGTTATGGCAAACCCTAGTTTGGGGTCGTTTTTGTGAAAATTCTAATTTTTGGGGAAGATGAACAGTACCCTAGGGGGCTGTTTGGCTATTTATAATTCAAAAACTACGTTTTTTGATTTTTCCCGACTCATACAAACTACGATTTGGACGTGGTTTGATCCGTTGGACTCGAAATTCAATTTCCGAAGTAATTTGGATTTTTCAAAAGTAATTTGTATTTTTCAAGTTTTTAATACAGAAAGGGGAGATTGGAGGATGGTTTTTAAATGCGTACGAAGTCCAATGGAATCCAAATTTTTTGTGTGACCTTCTGGATATATTACCTATTTAATGGTATACGTGGTATAATTTTTCAGTACAAGCTCATATTATCTTGCAATTTTGCCTTGTTATTTATTCTTTGAAAATTAGAATAAATCCTGAAAATTGAGAATAATTGCATGTGAGCTACTGCAAATTCACAATATATTAAAAACAACATGTTTTATTATTTGATGAGATTCATGTTGTTTGTGGCATGTTTGAATAATTTTTTATTCTTATTAGTGATCAAACCATTCAAATTTAAGCATGATTAAATTGTTTAGTGTATAAATTGTGTTATATACTATTAGAAAATTTATTTCATGCATATTATATGTCATATCTAGTGGGAGGTTGTTCGGTGGAGAAAATATTCACATATGTTTTTCCCCGAAAACTAAAATTTTGCGCATGAACTAAATTAAATTTTGATAATAAAATACTTAGAGGCGCGAGAGATAATTATAAGCTTAGCGAGTTTTCGATCTTGCGACATGTATGTTATTGTTATTATTTAATTTATATTTTTGCAGCAAAATAATTTTGTGTTGTGTTATGAATAATCCCATGCGCATTCCTTTGCTAGAGTTAAAATGGAAGCTAAGTGTATAGTAACAGATTTGACCAAAGTTGAGAAATTGGAAAGCGACAATTACAATGTGTGGCGCTGTCAAACCCAGTTTCTCTTCAATGAGCTTGAGGTCTTTGATACCCTCGACCATGAGATGGTTGAGCAAGCGCAGTGTGACTCACCATAGTATCTTCGTGATCTTGAGTACTATAAAACGTTGTACAAGAAAGATCAGTGTGCGCGAATTAATACGATACGCAGCATGCATCACAACTTGATATGTGAGTTTGAGTGCTTTGTGATTGCTCATAAATTGTGTCTAGCTATCAAACAGAAATATGACATTGACTTCTTAACTAAGATGGTCTCAGATATGGGATGCATGATGAACTGAAATATGAAACAAATAAAAGCTAAGCGCCAAGAGGCTACTGAGCAAGATGGTTCATGCATCATAGCTGAGACTAGCCCTCGCAGGTATCAGCCGAGGAAGTAGATAGGGTTACATTGGGCAAGAGGGGGATTTTTGGGTCAACCTGCCCAATTGTGACCATTGCCTTACAAGAAGAGCAATAAGAAAAACATTCAGTAAAGCCATAAGGGCATCTATTCTAATGCAAACTTATCTGTTCAAGACATTTGTGGCTCAATGAAAATGTGATTGAAATTGAGTTACGAGATGTGGATTTCCCTTTAAGGGGGATTTCCCTAGCAAAAGAGAGGTAAGTAGAGATATAGACCTCTACGAGATGAAGGATCCAATGTTTGGCGCACCAAGTCATCCAGTCGAGAATGGGGAAGAAATTCTCCTATCTCTTGAGGATAGTGGGAGCGACTTGCTTAATCATGGATTGGATCGATTGGATACAGACTCTCAAGATCCTCTTCTTCATAGAAGCAAACGTGGAACAATCCCTCATCGTCGTTGAGATTGAGGGGGAGACTTTCATGATTGCTCCGAAAGATGAAGGAAAGCCCAAATCAGTGGGAGAAGCTCTTTCAACTGTTGCTAGTAAGGAATGGATAACTTAATGCAAGATAAGTTTGAGTATTTAGAAGATAAACCATGTCTGGGACTTGGTTGATCTTTGCGCCTCGGCGCATGACCATGGGGAACAAATAGGTTCTTAAGATCAAATGCGAGGCAAATGGATCTATATTAAGCAATAAATCTCGTCTAATAGCGAAGGGTTGCACCCAATTGCCGGTGTTAAGTGTGAGGAAACTTTCTACCTAGTGGTGAGGTTTGCCTCCTTTCGCTTTATTCTAGCCTAAGAAATATTCTAAGACATTAAAATGGCATTCTCAATGGAGAACTGGATGAGGAGATCTGTTTGGATCAACATAGAGTGTTTTGAGGCAAATGGTCAGGAGCGCAAAGTTTGCATGCTCCAACCATCTATTCTTGCCTAAAACAACCATCCAGGCAGTGGTATATGAGCTTCCATCGAGCCATTATCACTAATGGGTTTACGATGATCAATGAAGACTATTGTGTGTATTTGAAAAGTCCAAGAATAATTTCTTAATATTGTCATTGTATGTGGATGACATTTTGTTGGCCGGAAATGACTAGGAGATGTCTGTCACTGCAAAGTTGTGGTAATCCTCCACTTTTGAAATGAAGGATATGGATAAAGCAATCTATGTGCTCAGAGTTAAACTTTTAAAGGATCTTTCTAGGACATTCTTGGTTTGTCTTTTCAGACTTACATTAAGAATATTTTAGAACGATTCTGGTAGCAAAGCTGCAAATTCCATTGACACTCCTATTACTAGAGGCGAGAGTGTAAGACTTAATATCGAACCTAATACTCCTGTAGAGTTGAAATAGATGGCCCACATACCCTATTCAATGTAATTGGCAACTTGAAATATGCGATGATGTGCATACATTCCAGTTGTGGTCCTGCTCATTGGAAAGTGGCCCAGAGGATATCAAAATATCTCTAAGGGACTGTTGATTATATGCTTTGCTTCCAGAGTTCGGATCTGCGCCTAGTTGGTTATTGTAATGCCGATTGGAGTGGCGATCTTGAAGAACAAAAGTCCATTCAGATATGCTTTTGTGCTAGGTGGCAGGGCCATCACTTCGAGCATCGAAAAGCAACGCCTTATCTAAGATGGAGGCTAACATTATGGCTTGCTCTATTGCCATTTAGAAGGCAGTTTGGTTTGGGAGGTTCTTTTTATTTTTAGGGGTTGTCACACTTGCTAGAGATGTTGTGATAATTTATTGTGACAGCAAGATTGCACTGCTTATACAAAAGACCCTAAGACATAACTCATCAAAGGTATTGTTGCGCAGTTGGAAGCGATTACGAAACACATCTCTACGAGTTGCATAGTTGTAGGCCCATTGTGTAAGCTCTTTGCTAGGGAAGCTTTATAGACACATGTTAGGGCTTCTGAACTGCGTAGATGGAGTTAGATGTGTTTTTCTCTTTACTAATCACTTCTTTTAGATATATGGGATATTTATGCCATTTGTGCACTTAATATTTGATTATTGTTGTTGCAAAATGGGCAATTGTTTATGTATAACACACACTGAATTGAAAGATTGATGTCAGCAAGTCAGATTGGCTTACTCACACGAGCAATCGCCTTCGGCGCTTAAGATAGCGAACAAAGATGAGACAGATGGGTAATGAGATATACAGGTTGGACCTATGATATAGTCTGATAAGAGGAATTAGATATACCCACCAAATGTCGCCTTGGTTGAAGCCAAGATGGGGTCTATTTTTGGGACCGATCACAGATAGTTCCCGCTATCATGATTTTTACCTATTTTTTGTTAGCCAGATGTGAGGACTCGTATGGCGCCATGATGGCAGGCTAGAGATCTCAGGTTGGGTGCTAGGTTGCGACCAGACTAAGGCCTGTACGGTGTTTGGGAGTATGACATTGCTTTTTGGAAAAGTAACTCCACCGTAGCATGTATTCATACTACATGTGCTATGCGATCATTTGTATTAGAGGTGAGTGAATGGATCCGCTTCCTCACCGTGTGAGCCTAAGCATCTTAGATAAAAGGCTGCAAATATATAAAATGTGCTCTTTGATTTTTTACTATGTCATGAAGTAGAGATTTTGTGTTGCTACTCTAGCTTGACTACCTAAGACCACGAAATGTAAGGGTCCCATGGAGCATGACTGGGAAAGCAGCAAGGTTAAAACCAAGTGACATGAGGGCGAAAAAAGGATCATTTAGTAGTACACCCATGTTATATATTCACTGTCGACAACTCAGGTCGCTCTGTTGGGATGCGGATCGGGTGTGAATATAAAATGCATGATTTGGGGGGTCAAGCATGCTTTTAGAAGGATTAAAGATGCTTGGTCCGGTGTAACTAAATGGATTCAGGGTACATGAGACACTCTATTTTGGGTTGATGTCTCTATGCTGGCTCTTAGAGAGTTTCTAGTGTAGAGCTCACACTTGGAGGTGCTCCAGCGATCGCACGGTTCATTAGCGCGTATGAGTTTGTTCTTGGTTGGGTAGATGGAAGAGAGACTGATGAAACTTGTCATGCCCATGCATGGACAAGTGGGAGATGTTGGAATTTGGGTCCGGGACCAAATCGGGTCGCCCATGTGGGCATGACCCAGTGACCCATTTAATGATTATAGAGTTCTATCTTATCTTGGAGATAAGATAGAAGAGGTTGAAGTAATCCTAGACTCTTAGGATAATAGGACTTCTTAAGCATCTGGGATACTCCCTCTATATTATTCCTGCAGCATATTCAGAATATATACTGCACACAAGATTATCAGTCATTGAGTTCTAGAAAACTCTTTCCCTAGTTTTCTCTCTCTACCATTAAAGAGTGATTCGAACCTTTTGCACCGTGGAATAGAGGGTGATACTCAAACCTCGTAGTATCACTCCATCGCAGGAGATTGTTGTTGTTCTAGTACGTGATCAGAGTATGTAATCCATCCACCAAAAGATCCGGTTCGGTAAAAGTTCGCTAAAGGTAATCTGAACCACCCGTTTCCGCATTCGTTATTGATTTTTAACAACACCTAATTAAAGATCTCTATGAGTTCTTTAATTTGATGCGAAGAAACTCGAAAAATCATGTGCGTAAGTACTTTATTTTTGTATGCGAAAATTTCACGTTTTTTTATAAAAAAAACTACTATCAAAATGGGACAGAAGGAGTACTCCAAAATGAGAGGGGAGACGAAAAGTCGGATGATCCAGTGGCAATCCAGCCACCATTGGCCCATGTTCATTATTTTATCGCCACATAAATGGCAAGATGCTCCCTAACGCTTTAAGGTTGGATGATCTATTTTCTAACTTTAAGACAAAAGAATCTCTCACCCAATTAACAACACGTAAGAAAGAATCCTAGGCTAGTAATGAGTCCAAATTTTAGGAACCAAAGACAAGTCATTTTAGAACCTCAATCTAAAAAGGCTATGTACTTAGAGCATGTCTGATAAATAATTCGGACTTTGGTATAAAATGTATTTTGTTAGAAGTACCTAATATTAACGAGTGGAGTATAAATTTTAGTTCTGCACTCCAGTAGACTATTAAAACTTTAATGTGTTGGAGTTAATTTGTCTTTTACAATCTTTGGATGATCCTAACAAATATTTCAAATGTTTTATTGCGTAATTTGGTATTCGAATGTTGCTTTTCACGCATTAAATATGAAGGCGAGAGAATAAATTCAGGGATGGTTTGATATTTAAAGTATTTTTGGAGTAACAAAATTTTACCTTTCTGTCAAGAAAAAACAATATTTTATCTCTCATCTTTTTTAGAATGAAAGGCCGCGGGAAATGGTGATAATTGGTGGGTTAGGGAACTAGGGAAGCCAAAATTAATAAATTTAGCGTTAGCTTTGAAGATGAAGGTACTTCAGAATTAAGCTCATCATAAAAATGGGTCCGGGAGAGAAAATGTGGTTAGAAAGAATTATTTTGAGTCCTTATAGAATCACTCTATAAATCCGGATATACCCACATCAAAGACTGGGACAGTAAACAAGGAAAAGAAAATTCTTAATTCCTTCGACCTACGGTTCGGTTAGGTCCGGTTTCAGATTTGCAGTTCGCGGGTTTTTATTGATAGTCCTAAGTTTAGGTACATCCGTAGAAGGTACGCAATATAAACTTCAGTTGTGATTTTCGTGATCAGTAATGAATGTCAAAGTGTAATACTATCTAATTGTAGTTTATTAGTAGAAAAATAACTTGGAGGTTGTTAAAGTGTCCAAGTTATGTTGAATTTCTTGACCCTTCTTTGTTTTAGCTATGAAAGAGAGGAGGAGGCGAGTTTGGAAAACAGGAGTAATGTGAGCTTTGGTAGCTAGAGAAAGAAAACCAGAGCATGATAGAGCTGAGTGTGTTGTACTTCTCTAATTAATATTAGTGTTAATATGTTTTTCTCCATAAAATGCGCATTTTGGTCAGGGACGGAGGTGTAGTAGGGCGGAAGGGCCCCAACCCCACCTTTTTTAAAAAAAATAATGCAATATTAGGTATATTTCTAAATTTTTTGGTATAAATTTGAATCGTATTATAGCACCTTACAGAAATTTGCGAATTACTTCCATAGACTGGAAGTATGTACGTGCTTGCATCAGCTGCCGAAAAAACAAAGTACAAAGAATTTACGTTTTTATCATGCTTTGGGCAGAAATTATCTACAAATACATTGTATGATACTAGAAAACAAAGAAGTACATATTAATTTAACAAACAATTGGGCTAAGGTCCACAAAAGGGGCTCAAAAAGGCTTTTAGTACAACCTAAGTTTTCGTTGGGTGAGGAGGACATTAAAGCAATTTTCTTAGAGTCTTAGGTCCAAAAATTGACAAAAATGTCCCGCCTTTATAGTGCGCGTGTCTCTCTCTACAGAAACTGATCATCTAGGTGGTCTGGTTGAATCGTACTTTGTATGACTACTTTTTCCTAGACAAGTTATTATTGTGGAATTACATCAAGCCTGATGCTACCATGGGATAGGGCCCCACGTTTTAAGGTGGGTAGAGTACATTAGTCAAAACTAGTATCTGCTTGAAAAGTGAAACTTTATTGCCAATACTACACGCATGAGTTCATGAGAAAGAGGAAATGAATTCTTTTTTCTCTCTCTACTTCATTTACTATCATTTTTTTATTTTAGAAAATGCTAACATGTGTCCAAAAAGCACACTTTAAGGTTGAAAAAGTGTATTGAAATGTGTAAAAAGTGTATAGAGATATGTGAAAGTGTAATGGATTGTCTGGAAAAAAATTCACATACGACATTATCTATTTTTCTTAATTGGTTATTGGATTGTCTGGAAAAAAAATCACATACGACACTATCTATTTTTTTTCCGAACAAACATAAAATAGACTTCGAGAAATAATACTAAATGTCTATTTTGCTGGCAAGATACAGAGTACAAATCTACACATATTTAGTTAAATGTACAAGTACTTTTTGTCCTTTTTTTTTTTTTACTAAACTAAGTGCATTTGTTAGTTTTGTGTCGATTTTGTGTGGTTTATTGGTTTGTTACGATGAGAAGAATCTAAAAAGTAAAAATAAAAAATAAAAAAATTTAAAACGTTCACTAAAGACATAAAATAATCTAATTAAAAAGTTCACTAAACACAAAAATAATCTAATTTTTTTGTGGATTATTGATTTAATAATTCACACAAATCGATGCAAAATTAACAAATGCAAAACAAATTTATCATGAAACAATTAAAAACAAATTTTTAATTTTTACCATATAACAGTAATAAATGGTAATCTTTTGTTGTTATTGGCATGAAACAAAGGTCAGATTCCAACAGATTATCATATATGTCTGCTTTGCTGGCATGATACAGAGTACAGATCTTCACATATTTGATAATCTGTTGCTGTTATTTGCATGAAACAAAGGCCAGATTGCAACAGACTACCTTATATGTCTGCTTTGCTGCATGATATAGATCTACACATGTGTCTGCTTTGCTGGCATGATACAACTCTAGACATATTTGGTAATCTGTTGCTATTACTGGCATGAAGCAGGGGGCCGGATTGCAACAGACTAGCATATATGTTTGCTTTACTGGCATGATACAACTCTAGACATATTTGGTAATCTGTTGCTATTGTTGGCAACAAGTAAAAAAAATACTCCCTCCGTCCCCATTTAATAGTCCCAGTTGTATTCTAACTGGATGAAAAACTTACTTATATCTTTAAATTGGTAATGAATTTAATATCCAAAATGGACCTTGTTTGATAGATCTCGACTAATCCTATAATACAATGTTTTTAGAATCACCTAAAACATTATAAATTACAAGATATAATCAATTGAAAAGTGGCACGCACTCCCAAAAAGGATCATTAAATGGGGACAGAGGGAGTAATAAGGGTATCTATTCTAACCAATTCTCTATGTATTCCCTTAAGAAAATCAACAGATAAGGGTATTTGTGGGATTAATTCTTTGTATATTGGAAAAAATCAACAGATAATAGTATATGTGCTAATCGGGAAAAAAAAACCAAAAATACATATTTCTGTGTTAACAGATAACATTATCTGCGCAACTAGACCTGAAAAAAATGAAAAAATCATTTTGTGTTAGCCAAACAAGGCCCTTCCCGGAGGGTCAACATATTACGTTATCTGCGCAGTCAGATATGAAAAAAAATAGAAAATTTCATTTTGTGTTAGCCAAACAAGGCCCTAACCTAGGGTATTTTTGTCACCTATTGCCCAAATGTCCTGTTGACATTATGGGAAAAGTTGATGTTCTTATTGCATGAATAACCCCTATATTATGTCCATCTCGAAAAAGCTCTCTTAATTTAAAGAGTGTATTTTCCGAATGGAAGTTTGTCTCTTTGACCGGCTCTCTCGGATCGAAATCATGACTCCGCAACTGAATACTTGTCTTCGACCATCTGTTTTGTTTGTATGTGACTCCCTGTCTCCCCAGTTCCCCAACAACAAACATATCCTGACCAAGGAAAATAACACATAATTTGGAGCTTTTCGACCGATGAACAGAAAAACCTCCAAAAAAAGAAAACCGAAAAAGTCCTATTTTTTATCAATAAAAAATGGAAAAAAAGGTTAAGAACCAACCAACCTGTAGCATTCTGATTTCACAGAAATATAATCAAAATAGACAATACTTGTTTCAAGAGGGCCTTTACAGGGAAAGGGGAAAAAAAATTCATCAGCTTAAAGCTCCAACTGACTCCCCTTCTGTAGCATTCTTATGTTCAGAAAAATACAATGAGAAGGAAGAATATATAACACTGTTCGCATTGAGCACAAAAATTGATTTGAGTTTCAAAGTTTGCCCTCCCTGATGCCTTTCGGTTTTGATTTGGGGGCATGGTTCTACACCAAAACGTCTCTGTAGATCCTCGGTTCTTAGAGATTTAGGGGAGCCACTGTTTTAGTGGTATTATGAGAGCAGTCACTTTGTGCATATTGACAAAGGTTAGGCATGTCTCCAATCATGCCTCACTCATACCCCCAATAATTCGGGATTAGACTATGTTGTTCGTAGTGTAAATCTTATGCATTTATCATCCATGCAAAACCTCAAGTTGATCGAAAATTGCATCTGTCGGAACAAATTAATAAGCATACTTGCAACAAAAGCAATGCGTAGTAAGACAACCATTCGTTTTCCTTCAAGCAAGTTGATTCGACCATGCCTTGAACAATGCCCAGTCTTCTGATGTTCGGCAAGGGCGACAAGCATACCCAGGTCTATAAAATGAGACTCTAACCATTCATTTTCCTTCAGACAAGTATAATTTGACCACCCTTGATGCCCAATCATTATGGCACGAGCAACAAGCATACCGAGGTCTACAAAATGAACAACTCAGATGACCAACCGAGACTGAGGCGAGTTCCATTTTGCGTTATAAAAGACCAGATGAGGATTGTCACACGATTAGTAAGGATCATTACTGGTGATTCAGTCCATCTGTACCAAAAATAATTCCAACCAGCTACCAGACCAATTGTTACACAAACTTGGAAAGTCGAATTTGCAAGGATATCCAGAAAGAATGCTAGACTTCAACCAGCATGAAGGACAAATAACCCACTACTAAAGAAAAACAAAAACAAAAACAAAAACAAAAACAGAAAATGAATGCTAGAAAATACTCGTTTCAAGTACCGAAAGGTTAAATAAATTTATAAAAAAAGCCAGCTTCGAGCTTTAAGTAAATTGTCCTACTACTGCAATCGGATGTTCCAAATACAAGAAGAACAAGGAAGAATGTACAGGATCTTCAGCAAGTATAAAAAAATTGTGACAATGAAAGTTGGATAATCAATAATCAGAGTAAAATAATCTTTGATAGATGCACAGAAGGGGCAGTGACTCAGCCCAGTTATAACTAACTGTCACTATGCCAATTATTACAACTTCGAGAGGCAGCAAGGAAACACTGTACAAAGGAAAGGCCAAGTCCGAGGATTCTTCTGTAAAATCACTTCCGACCCAACCTCACCAAATGCTGCTCATGTTTCGCAGCTGCCGCCTTATCTGCCGCTTCACGTTTCATTGCCCTTTTGGCCCTACGCCCCACCGCGGCATCGTTCACAACAGTTTCTTTCTTCTTACGCTCGCGCGATGGGCCTGCACCACCTGAAATATCCTGTGCATTTGGTAGACAGACCGGCCTTGCTTCTAGTCTTCCTCCCCTAACAAACCCATTATCCCCCCACCTCCGGTTACCGAGGCGGAGACTCGATGAGTGGCTTAAGTATACTTCATCCAAATCATCCTCCTCATCGTCCTCGTACTGATAATAATGATCATAAACTTCTTCGTCTACCTCTTCCCTTTCCTCCACGATCAAGGGATTGAACCATGAGGCTCTGAGAAGAAGGCACACACTTTCCTCGTACATATAATCATGGAGGCTGTTGAGATACAATGAGAACATTTAAGTAGCGAGGAACAATAGATAAACGTTGAACATCGGTTGAGTACAAAGAGGGAACCACGTGGCACATCCGTGCCATCCAAATTAAGAAAAAAAAGAAGGAAAAGTATGTTTCAATCCAGACCGTCGGTTGCATTTTTGGACGGCCCAGATGTGCCGCACGGTGACCAAGTCACTCATACCCTATTCAATCAAAGGCCCATTTAGTAACGTTTCTTCCGTAAGCCTTTTAGTTCATGTTTTTAAAATTTCCTATAAATAAATCGAGAAAACAGGTTTCATAATTTATTTTATTGTTTTCTATATTTAATGTACACATTCACAAAATTAACTAAAATTTTGACAAACATATTTTTACTGTTCAGCTTGGATGAAACTAAACGTAATCACATTTCCAATCTTCGTAACAGTAAACAATAACCTGTACAGTGCACACAACCTGGGCCATGCAATCCACGTTAATAAATTGACCTTGCACTCCAAACATATCAGACAATTGCAGCATTTAACCTAACATTGAACTATAGGATGCATTAATTAGGTCACTTGAAGTACTCTTTTGAGTACTAGGTCCTTATTTGTATATATATCCACAGGACCACAGCTAGAATATTAGCGGGAGGGTAAGTCAAATTACTATTAGGGATATTGATGTTGCATCAGCTTGAGCCCAAGACTACACACTAAAAAGTAGTGCTACACGGCTGCTAGGCAAACTGCCTTATTTTTTTTATTAGGTCACTATTTGTTTTTTTATTAGGTCACTAGAAGCACGGTTTGGTTTTCTCCACGTTGAAACATAAAATTGCAGCAAAGCACTGTTCATTTTCATTTCCCAAAACTGATAAAGTAATGACATGATTACATGGGCATGACAGCTGGCAACAACTGGGATGAGAGGATGCTGCCTTACCTGCCATCAAGTGAGCGATGGACGTTGAGGAACTCAAACGGATGTTTACATTGAGGGCACGTTGGTCTCTCTCTGTATGTGGCCCATCGAAGAATGCATGTCACACTGCAACCCAAAAAAGGAAGGAAAAACAGTAATGTCACTTCCGGAAAGAACATATAATGTGGCAAAAATCGTGGAAAATAAAATATATCCACTGTTCACAGCAATAACCTAAAGCAAGAAAACAATCAAGAGGTCGCATTCCATGGTCCCATATCAAGCTTGGACCGTGCCTACAGTCCAAGGAGGCAACCGTATCACACCTCAAACAAAGTAACATACCACTTACACCTAAAGGCTAACACCATAACGCACAGACATGAGAGAGAGAGAGAGAGAGAGAGAGAGAGAGAGAGAGAGAGTGCGAGGTTGCTGGTGTGGGGGTATTGTTTCTAAATTTGCGTATAATTGTGGGATGGACAATATGATGCACTTACATAAAAAGTCACTTCAATCTTTAATGACATCTTACAGAAAAAAATCAAGTCAACCCAACCAACAACAATTCCCTCACAATCTTGGTATGTTAAGTTCCATAATTCCATCCATAATCCAAGCATGTCCGATTAACAAGTGGTTCTGTTCATAAGGACTACAACGGCTAGGAGTATTTAATCAGCTCCAAATATAAATACCATCCACATGGGAAGAACACCAAAGAGTCATCATAAATACTACCTACAAAAAAGTCCAAGAAACCTTCCAAAGTCAAAGTGCTCGATACCACAACCGAGCGAATAACACCAAAAGAAGTCCTTGTGACAAGGGGACACCAAATACCGCCACAAACCTTAAGGCCTTTGCAATGCGCTATAAACAAAAGACCCGGAAGGCAGTAGCTTATCTCTTCACTTAAAAATGAAACTGCTGTAACTCAACCTTTCTAAACACATTTTTCTTTGTAGGGTTTCATTGGCTAACACTTCCAAGTAGGGGTTCCGAGAACAAGATACAAGCAAACACAGGTATGCCAAGCACAACAGTAGAAAAGGCCAACAAAAGGCGTCCGAGTATATGGCCTCTTAAGGCTCACTGTCTGAAGTTTAAAGACCATATCAGTGTCTAACTTATAAAAGGGCAGGTTCTGTTACGCTTAAAATTCCGGTTCCAGATGTTATCGGATATGATCACCATAGTAAATGCTAAAGCTATAGACATTTTTGTCAACAAATATCTGCTTCCTGCCTGGTTTCTGAAGAACCAGAATTCAACCACTGAAAAGCATGCAAAACAACAGAAATTACCGCGTGATGACAAAGGAAGGAACAACGAGAAATGACGCAAAGCTAAAATCCCTCAATTAGCCAATTATTACTGGTCAATGCATCATAGTGATTCAAGTATCTCGATTATGCTTAGGTTCACCGTAGACTGCTAACTACAGCTCATGAGTTCCAGTCATAAAAATCGTACTATGGACATACAGTTAGCTCCCCGGCGAGTAGAACTCAACTGCATATCCATGTTTTTCGCTCATTAAACTTGCCAACAATTACTTTAGTGGTCATCTTAAAATATTGAACAGTGGCTGGATTGCTAAATCAGAAGTAGTACCAGACCTTTGTCTTTCTTAGAGTGGACC
This sequence comes from Gaultheria prostrata, assembly GCA_036023075.1. Taxonomy (NCBI): domain Eukaryota; kingdom Viridiplantae; phylum Streptophyta; class Magnoliopsida; order Ericales; family Ericaceae; genus Gaultheria; species Gaultheria prostrata. The sequence continues at coordinate 27,487 of JAXBDA010003440.1, forward strand.
ACTTTACCTTCATCATTATGAAATTATGCTTTCAAATTCTAGCAAAATTCCGGCATTCCAAATGATTCTCTAATGTGGACCAAAAACACATCTCCCACACAAAACTTGCTCTACCCATCCAGGTCAAAATGCATTGTCAAAGCACTTATTAAGGAAAACAGCAGCCTCTACTTGCTATTCAATTTGGGACCAAATAATTCCGCCGGGTCTTAACAAATCGATTTTGGATTGCAAAAGTTCAGAGCATGACAACCACCCATTTGACCCGAGTAGAGAAATACACGACCCAGAGGTAGCAATATACATGAAATATCCTCCAATCATCGGAGCCAAATGTTCAATCAAAATGGTAAAGAAATTAAGATGTGATTCAGACAAACCAGTAGGCGTGCTCGCAACCTTTTACAAGAGCAGCCTCCTCAAGCACTATCTTATTTAAACAGATCGCACAAGTTCCATGATGATTGTCACAAGCCTCTTGTTGACCCTCCCCTGAAATATGCATTTCCCTCTGAAAATCGCAATAACATACCAAATTTACAGTCAGTTCAGAACATTCAAACTAACAAACAACGGCAAGCGTAAAATACCAACTTCCCTATATAAGCTCCGCTTAAACATAACCTAGCCCCAAATATTCAGCTAATTTATTCTCAACACCCCATTTTTTGCAAGTGAAAAACACGTTTTCATGCAATTTTCTAACGAAACGAACAAGATCCCAGTTGCAAAGAAACTGACTGCACATTAAACTACACAAATACGACGAATGAACATTCAAATAGCAAATAACAGCAAGCATGAAATACTTTCCTCTATAAGCTCCGCTAAAAGAAACCCTAATCCAAGTCTTTGGTTCATTTATTCGCAGCAACCCATTTATAGTGAGTGTATCAAGAGCACAATTTTCGAATGAAACAAACAAGATCCAAGTTGCAAAGAAAATGAGCATTAAACTACACAAAACACAAATAGCTTAAAATCTCAAATTTCCTCCGTAAGGCCACTAAACAGAACCAAACCCGTTATTCGGCTCGATTCAATTAAAAACACCACCATAATTAGTAAATTACAAACACAAAAAGAACCATAAAATTCAACGCCTCTACTTCAGATCCGTTCCAAAATTTTGGGAAATCGCGAAAATACTAACCTGTTCTTGGATCGATAGGATGTCAAGACCGTCGGTTTGATGTTGAACGGTGACGATCTCCTCGACTGTGGTCATCGTGTTGATCTAGATAGAGAGAGGTCAAATGAGAAGAAGAAGGGAGGGAGATGGGGGGTGGATAGAAAAAGGAAAGGGTCTACAACCAAAATATCACAACTTCTAGTCTAGAGGGAAAGAAGGTTACAGAGAGAAAAAGAGAGATTCGAAAAGAATAAATCCCTGATTCCACACACAGAGGAGGAGGACAGAGAGACAGAGAGACAGAGAGACAGGTGGGTGAGGGAAGCAACCCAACAATAACTCCTCAAAAAAGTTTGTGAACAGTGCATATATCTATTATAACTTGACACTTTTTCTATCAACACTCCAACAACACTCCCTATTTTTAATAAATTATAATATATGGGGGAAAAGTAAGAGAGAGACAAGAGAGAATAAATAATAGAAAACCAGCCGGCAAAGAGGGGAGGAGAGAAAGAAAAAAAAATGGGTAGGGAGTGAATAGTGACTCCCTAAATAGGGGAGTTTTTAGGGAGGCACTATTCATTTTTGTATTTTAGGGAGGGGTTTAGGGAGTTTGTTGGAGCCTAATATTGGAATTTGGCCCCCTAAAATAGGGATGAGAGCCAATTTAGATAGTTTGTTGGGCTTGCTCTTTAACAGGGGAGGGTGAGCGTCTCAGAGATGTGGACGACATAAAAAAGGACAAGACTTAAACTACATCTTTTCCCCTTAAAGTATCACACTTATTCAAAATACCCTTTAATCTATAAAACTATACATTTGACCACCGTGAATTATTTAAACCTTTCAACTTGAGCCCCTTATTAATCACTTTTAGTCAGCATTAAAGATCGTAGAATAATAATTTTAAACATTATTTTCGCCAAACATGGAGAGAATGTTGAGAATGATGTACCTATCAAAGTCAGATACTTCCCCTTTTGTTCATTTTTTACATGAATTGTTATTTATATCTTGATAGTTTCGGTGATTCAAAGTTCTAGAAAGATGTTCATATGATCAAACATAGGGAGATCTTTTTTTGAACAGCAACAGAGGGAGATCAATGAATGATAGTGAGCGGAAGAATGCGACCCAAACCAGGGATGGCAATTCAACCTGCCCCACCCCGAACCCGCCCTAATAGGATAGGTTTTTTTTTTTTTTTTTGGGTAACGGGTAGGGGCAGGGGTGATTTTAGAAAACCCGCCCCGACACACACACACACACACACACATATATATATATATATATATACATACAGTAAGCTTTCCATCCAAACCAATAAAATCCGGATCCCGTCCGAACCTCATAGTTCCGGACCAAATCTTGACGATCCGAACTGTTAGATGTGCTCGTTATTTTGTGAACTTTTATCATTTGTGCTCACTAATATTGGAGTCTAAAATATACTTTCTTGATATGTGAAAAATATAGGGGCGGAGCGGGTAAACCCGATACCCGATAGGGGCGGGGGCGGAAGTACTCATAAATTACCCGGTCAGGTTAGGGGGTCGTTCGGAAATTTTAGGGTTGGGGCCGGGATCATCAAAACCCGCCCCAACCTGCCCATTGCCATCCCTAACCCAAACAAAGATCTTGCTAGATATGCAAGTTTATATGCATAATATTCGGGGTGAAAATATAACTAACAAAACCGAATCGCCCGACGAAACCGGACGAACAATTTGGTTCTATGTACTATGTTTGGTTTGGTTCGGTTTTAAGTTTTTGAAAATTTCTAAAATCGGTTCGTTTTTTGTTTCCCTTATCGATATTCATCAAACAAACCGAAGTTTGTTTCACGCCTGAAAACATTTACTCCCTACTGATAATATCATACGGTGGGGCTCTCTTGTTTACTCAAATAATTTTAAATTGTTCAGTTTGGTTATGTTGTAATTTTTTGAAATTTTTTACAATTGGTTTGTTTTTGGTTTCCCTTATCGATATTCACTAAACAAACCGAAGTTTGTTTCGAACCAGAAAAACATTTACTCCCTACTGATAATAATATCGTATGGTGGGCCCTCTTGTTTACTCAAATAATTTTAAATCATCATTGGATGAAGAAAAACCCAAATACTCAATATTCTTTCTCTACCCCTTTAATCCCTCTCCTCCCTCGAAAAATGATTCCTCCCCCATTTAACTCTCTTTCAATCCTTGTTTTTTTTGTCTCTCCTCTCTACAAATAAGTTTGAACTTTGAACATGCTTCTTCATTTCAGCCATGGCTTGCGACGACAAAGGGTCTTCAATAGTTTGAAAACTTTGGCGCCTGAAATGATGGTCTCAGGCTCGTCTCTCCTCTCGGTGCCTATCCGTTCTTATCTCGCGATGTCGGTTGCACTCATTGTCAGATCTTGGAAGTTGCAAGTGGTTAAGTTCTGCAACCCCCAAGTAACTATGAAAAAACTCTTATTTTGTGGTTCCAGATCTAGAAAAATCCTCATGTTGACCTAAACCGAACTACACCGATCACATCGACTGAACTGTGGTAAACCGAATTGCCTCAGTTTGAAGCTTCAATGGTTCGGTATCGGATTTCTTTTTGGGTGTACCAAATATTTTGGTTCGATGAAAAAATGGCTCAAAAACTGAACCGCCCAAACCAATTACACCCCTACGTAATATTATGGGCATTGTAATCATATTGTGAGAAAAAAAAATTAGGTTTGAGCACTATTGTAGGCCCTTTGAGGGTCATTATGCGAATGAACAACTAATAAAGGCCCAAAGTTGAAAGGTTTAGGTAGTTTAAGGTAATCAAGTGTCAGGTTTTATAGTTTTAGCAGATAATTTAAGAAATGGTGATAGTTTAGGTGGCAACATGTAATTAATGAAATTCACACGGCAATTTTAAAAATTTCTTTGAATTTTCTAGGGCTGTGATTCGGTGTAAGTTGACCATATTAGATCGCGACACGTTTACGTGTTATACACATGATAATGTCTAATGGCGGTAGGAGTAGCATATCCTCTTGAGTCTTGACCACGCGGTGGAATCAAGAAATTGATGGGGTATGCCGTGACGGTTGCAGAAGACGGAGACACACACGGCTGCGGCTACGTGCCTCGACTTTTGTAGGGTTTTCTAAAGTCTTATAATTTTTAAAATAAAATTGAGTGGTCTTGTAAACAAATCATTTCAATCGAACATTTGATAGTAATTGATCCAAAATTTCAATTTTCATTCAGAATTCAGGATTTTAATTTCTGAATGAAAACGTTAACGGTTGGATAAAGCACTTATACATATTTTTTGTAGGGTCACTCGAAAAATCATTTTAATATTATTGAATGGCATAGATCATTTATCTAACATTCTTTTACTAGGTCATACACAGCCGTTTGTACGAAATCTGTACGGCTATGGGTACCGGCCCATAGCATTTCTGGGTTTTCCAGCAGTATCAGGGCATCTCCAATCAAGCTCTAAACCTCCAAAATAGAGACCGAATGTGACATATCGAGGGAAGATTTTGTAATTTACCTCATTTATCCTTCAACTTTTTGTACTTTTTGAAGGGATCCACCGTCCTTTTTAGAGATTTGGAAACCAAAAGGGAGGTAGAGCCTCTAAAAAAGTACAAAAGTTGTATAAAAGAGAGATCTAATTATAAAATTTCCCCTCTATATATCACATCCGATCTCTAAAATAGAGTTTTAGAGATTGGTTGGAGATGCCCTCAGAGGATCTAAATTATGAAGATCTTGATTGGATGAGTAGTTTTTGCATTTTGATTTATCTCATTTTTGTATTTTGGGGTGTTTGGCCCGCCCTTCTCATAATGGTTTTTACAAAATGCATTTTTCAATTTGAGTGATAAAGAGCAAAATGTAAAAGTAGGTTGAGAGTAATTTTTTGAATTATTATTTTGACTTTTCTCATTTTGCTTAACAAAAAGACCAACAGAATGTATTTCGCACATATCTCTGAAACACTACTCCTATTATAAAATACATTCTGCATATATCTCCCGAACACTTTACAGATTCAATGATACATTCTGGCCATAATTCAAAAAATAAAAAATGTAAATTGCAAATACAAAAAGTCAAAAAGAGGGGCTCCAAAACATCCCGAAGGCTTATCTACTATTGGTCCCTAAGTATCATTTTTGTTGTTATAGCAATGCTTCGCGGAGCAAGTCCAATAGGGTTCTGTAATGGTTATCGCCATTTGCTCACTTTTAGCACAAAAAATGATTAAAAAATGGGTAACCAATTTTAAGTGCCGAATTTTGACACCCCTCTCCAATGATGGGTTCTAAAATAGAACCAAAGGGTTTCAAATTTTAATCAACTTTCCCTCCGCCTCATTTTTCTCTAATTTCTCAATCTCAAAGCCAGGGCAATAACGAAAAAGGAATTTTAGCGCTGATGCAGCTAACAGCCACCTTCATTGTCGATTCACACAATTCAACGTCCGTCCTAAAAACATATTTTCAGTCTGCAACATAATGACTTTAAAAATATATATTTTCTAGAAAATGTTTTTCTTTTATGATAAGAGAAGAAAAAAAAATGGATTTGAAGAGCCATTTTAAAATTGTTGCCATTGATAATTAACATGTGTCATGCTCTTTACCACACTGAATCCCTCCCCCTACTCTTATCTTCTTCCATGTCATTCATCTGTATCGTAAAAAACACAGAGAGCAAGATCTGTGACTCTCTCTCTCTCTCACGGTTGTCTCCAAAGATAGCAGCTCTCTCAATCAAGTATCAGCCCCCCCCACCCCCCCTCTCTCTTTCTCTATTTCGATCAAAACTCCCCTCCCTCTCGATGAAATCCCATCTGTCTCTCTCTCTCTCTCTCTCGATATCTCGATCAAACCCTCTGAAAAAGAGATCCGGATTTTTAAATAATCATTTTATTCATAAAATATTACCTCATGTAATTAGTGTTAGGCTTCAAAAAACTTCCACTTTATCTCAACCCTTTTCCATCTCCAAGCAACTCTAAACAATCTGTAAAGAAAAAGGAAGAAACAAGGAAATCTGGAAAGAACAAGGGAGGTTTCAACTTTAGACTTTATAACTGAAGGCAGAAGGGCTTTAGCTTAGAAAAGCTTTTTGATCGATGGATAATTTTCTGAGTAATATGAGGATATAAATAGACCCATACATGCAACCACCTCCCACAATATTAGGACTCAGAATCTCAGATATATATCCACAACTGCCTCCTAGTTTTTTTTTTTTCACCAAAAAACCTAGTTTTTTTTTTTTCACCAAAAAAACAAACATTTTATTACGAGGAAGACGGGCGAAGAGCCCTAATATCTTCAAGAGTTAGTGAAGAAAGCCATTAGGGATAATCCCCCGCCAGCAAACTGAACTAACATCTGACAGGGAATGCCTAGCCACAGAGTGGGCTACCCTGTTACAATCGCATTTAGCATGACTAAACGAACAAGATGAGAAAAAAGATGCAAGATGAAGACAATCTAAAATAATGGAATCACAATCCGCATAAGTCTTCGAACGGTTGAGAGCCTGAACCACTTGCAGCGCGTCTCCTTCCACAATAATCCGAGAATAATTCCATTCCAAGGCTGTTTCTAAAGCACGTCGGAATCCCAGAGCCTCTATAGTCCGGACAGAGAACGTACCTTTCAAAGACGCCATTTTGGCTCCAAGTAAATGACCTGCACTATCGCGTGCAACCAATCCCAGGCCCCTTACGTTTTTATTCACGCACAAAGCTCCATCAACATTGATCTTGATCAAACCTCCATCGGGTGGCTTCCAGATAGGAGTAGGAGGGGGGATACGCGGAGGGCTCACCCCTCCCCTCGTGTCATTTACCTGCTTGAATTCATTCCACCCAGAAACTGCCTCCTAGTTAACCAAGTCAAAACCACAAGTGAGTTTTTCTAGGAGCATTACTTATCCTATTCTCAACCGTCACTTGTTGAGTTCATCCAAATCAAACCTCCAACAAGTTGACTTGGTAAAACTCAATCCCATAATTCTCTCAACAAATAAGATAATGCCACATGTATATGTAATATGCAATTTTCAGGAAAAT
>JAXBDA010003441.1:0-34692 GCA_036023075.1 Gaultheria prostrata
TACTCCCTCCGTCCCTTTTATAGTGTGTACATTTTCATTTTGGGTTGTCCCTTAATAAGTGTGTGTTTTGAAAAGTTAGTGGGTACATTTCCTATTTTGCCCTTAAAAGTAGATTCCTTTTTAAAAAATTAGTGGGTATTATTATATTGATAATGGTAAATAATGAAAAGCAGATGAAAAAGTTGTAAAAGTTGATGTGAGAGAAAAATAATTGGAATTTTCAGGTAACACACTTAAAAAAGAGACGGAGGGAGTATAAGTTTGGCTCATAATTTTTTGCTTTTCGAAATGAACCAATAAGTCAAAAAAATTGACGCAAAACGAACAAATTTTGCGACGTTTTTTTGACCGAAGACAAAAAAATATGTCTCTTGACTTACAAGGGTCGGCCCTGCTTGTGCCATTTTGACCTCCAAAAATTAACTACTTTTCGAAAAACTATTTTTTTTTTTGCATCGTTCAAAAGATCTCAATGAATACATTTGAACAATGAAAAAAAAAAACATTCGTCTCAACGAGAGAAATCTGCAATATATATATAGACCAAAGTTGAAAAAAGTTATTTGAAGATGACTCGAGGTTTATTTCTACATTATTTTTGAAATATAATAAGTCATTGGGACCAATTATAAAACAAAAATATATGTATTATTGTATATTTACGTTACAGTTAACCTCTAAATTAGTTAGTATTTCTTTGCATGAGCAAATACAAAAAATAACTTGCATATAGATGTAATTTTTGACCCCACTAATCTAATAGTAAAATGTAGGATTGAAGTATTGAAGAATTAGATGGGCTCGAATTAAACTTGGCCCATTAAAATAATAAGGCCGAACCCAACCTATTGCGCTTCATTTTTTACGGCTCAGTGGCTCACACAAAGATCCAAAACAACACCAAAAAATCGGGTGTTTTTGTGTGTGTGTGTGTGGTAAATAACCATAATTTGGGGTATCTGTAGTGACCCAAATTATTATATTCCTATGATGACCTCAATTGTTGGCCCTCTATAATTTATATTTGGGATCGGAAACGTACAATTTGTCGGGAATATTGAGTAGATCATTCATGTAAAAAATTAAATTTATTGGATATTGGTAGCCATATGTTCGGATACCATTTATATGGATGGCCAATATCATTTGTAGAATACATTGTGAGACAAATTTATCTCAATTGTGCATCTACAAATCTCCGATGATCATAATTTTTTATTTTCATAAGGTGCTCAACATTTATCAAAAAATGAACGGTTCCGATTCGAAATGATGATTTCATAGGACCCACAATTGAGGTCATTATGGGGATGTGGTGACTTAGATCACTACGGGAATCCCAAATCCCAGGTGGATGAGTCTAATTAAAACAAAACACAAAGTGGATTTTCACAAAAGAAAGGTGCGAAAATATTCACCTAGAATAATAAGGGTTATTGATGTTTTTGAAAAGGGCAATAATTTTTACACACCACGACCATGAGGACTGTTTAGGCACCGTTGGATTGATTCACGATAAAATAGACGGTTAGATATAGCGCGTGGCGTGACGAACACTACTGAATGTCTAAAGGGCTAATCCGTAGAATTTACCAGGGCAACAATGGGTGATCCTGCTTCCCAAAGTTTGCTCGGCCATAGGTGTGCCGTTTAATGCACACTGTGCAAAATGATCTGGGTTGGGTTTCGCATTTGGTAAAAGCCTTTTTAAAAAAAAGGTATTTTGGGTCTTGAAATCGGATTTCTAAATTATTATCCGATCATTATTCACATTTTCTCTAATTATTATCCCTATTTTAAAATATTATTATCATTTATCTCATTATCTCTTATTTTCAATCATTATCATCATTTCTCCATCAAATCATTACCCAAAAATCAAAACCCAAAATCCAAACTAAACACAACCTTAGCATCTCAAGTTCTCATTTGTTAAAAGCAATGAAGGTGCTTTTAGCAACTTAACTTAGCTTAGCTTTTAACACTTTTATACGAAAATTTATTTGGGCATTTGATTTTAAAAACGAAAAAGCCAAACTTTTAGCACCTCAAGGTCTTATTTGCTAAAAACAACCTAGCTTAGCTTTTAGCACTTTTATGCAACAATCCATTTTAACATTTAGCCTTTAATGCAACAATCTATTTTAGCATTTGGTTATGAAAGCGGGAAACTCACCCTTAGTGGTGCTTGTCTACGGAGAACTAAAGTTTGGTTTGGAATTTGTGGAAAAGAAGAGAAAGAAAAAGAAAATTGAATTTTTTTTCTTTCTCATTGTTTCGTTTGGGAGAAAGATGGAAGAAATTACAAAATCAAATTTTGTGGCTGGTAAAATTTTCCTTATATTTTCTGTTATTTTTCCTTCCATTTTATTTTCTTTCCTTTTCCACAAGTTCTAAACACAGCATAAGACGCGGAGATATGCTTCTTGGGAATTTTACTCTATTATCAAATTATTCACTTTGTTTGGTCTGGTTTTTAATTGAGATTTTTTTGGGTAATGAGTAGATAGAAAAATCAGAGTAATAAATACTGGAGATAAAGTTTATTGAAAAATGTGCAGGGGTAATTTTGGAGAATCCAAGAGAACAAAGTTGTCTGTCCCAAGTTTATCGTGTGGGAACTATGCACATTGAATGGGTCCGAACAAATTTGCGTCCTCCTGTCTGGGCGCAAAAATTTCTTTTTATTGCGTGTGTTTAGCATTATTATTTTTTAATCATGTCAATAGCATTACTCTTCATAAAATGGGTAGTCAAAAAATAAAAGACTATCTCAAGATCCAAATAGACGAAAGAAAGGAAGGAAAAAAACACTTCCAACGATTTGTTTCTCAGCCATTGCATAGCCAAATATATTAACAAAAAGTCAATATGATGATGAAAAAAAACATAATAGTAAAAGTCTACATGTTTGCTTATCTGGATTGTTTCAGTGTCAATTGGCTTAAAAAGTTATTACTTTTGTTTGTATTCAATATATATATATATATTTTTTTTTTTTTTGTTTGTGATTATGGTTCGTCTTGAACTGAGGATTCGTAGAAGTAAAAAATTATGAGAACCATCTAAATATTTTGTAAAATATCCAATAATGTATACTCCCTCTACCCCAAATTTCTTGTCTATTTTTACGATTTAAAATATTTAAAAAAATATTTATATATTAAAATATGTAATATGTATTTTGTTTGATAGTTCTTGATTAATTTTATAATATATATATATATTTAAAAATATCACCGATCAAAAAAAAAATGAAAAAAACATGCAAACAAAGAAATTGGCAAAAATTTGGGACGGATGGAATAGTTTTGATTCCAATTTATTCACGTAAATTTGTGTGGACTGTTCTTCAATTTTGTCTGGAAGCTTCTTTTTAGCCTTTAGGGAGCTTAATTTCAACGCAGACAATTCTTTTTTTGCAACATCAAAATCATTCACGCACTTTCTTTTTTCTTTTTCCCTTTTTAATTGTACAATTATCGCAAGTCACAACTACTCTCTGTCTGTCTGCAATCTGCTGCCTCTTGGGTATCTCGAAAAACCCACCATCGAAACGAAACTAATCGAAGAAGAAGAAGAAATTGAGAGCAAATCTTGTAAGCTAAGAAGAAAGGATCGAAAACAGAGTTAAAGATGTCGTGGCAATCGTATGTGGATGAGCAATTGATGTACGAAATCGAAGGCAACACCCTCACCTCCTCCGCTATCCTCGGCCAAGACGGCAGCGTCTGGGCCCAGAGCGCCAACTTCCCTCAGGTCAAACATCACCCTTCTCTTTATCTCTCTAGATTTACTGGAGTTGGGATTCATGCCTTGATCTGACCCACTATGGCCTTTTAGTAGTTTTTGTTGAAAATGATGAGATTTTAGTTGTTTTTGAATTTGTTACGATTGTTATACTGCTTGATTTGGCTAATTGTAACTTGGGTTTGCTTGATAACTGATCAGGTTTTTTTTACTAGGAATTTATTTGGTTTTGGAAATTTTTGGATTTGCTTATTTTTTAGTACTGAAACGAGCTTGATAACTTGATCTTCCCACAAATCCGTTTGCTAATCTTTTTGTCACTGTTTCGGATAAGGCACAATGAAATTGATGAGATTTTTTTCGGTTCTTATTTTTCATGGTTGTTACATGCTTGATTTGATTGTTTTGGCTAAGTTTGATTCGTTTGGTTTTGGTAATGAAGTTTTATTCAGAAACCAAAATAGGAAACAGCAGGGTATTCCTGGAATCGAAGCAACACGAATTGCAAGGCATACCCTGAGATTCAAAGTACAACCCATTAGTTCTATACAAACAGCTAGCCACTGGAGAACACATTGGGAGAGATATTCCAGTAGGAGAAAATTCTTTACCTGATACCTGTTTCAAAGATCTTGAACAAAGCTTCGTAATCTCTGGACTTGTTGATTGATTTCTTTCCGCCAAACTTGATTAACCACTGCTGCGAAGCCCAGTCTAAGGATGACTGTCCCAAAGGAGCTTCCCCCGAGATTATTTAGCCTATTCTAGTTCCCTTCTCCATGGAAGAGGTTTCCTATTGAAGTTGCATCTGTCTAGTACCATAGTCCAGATTTTCTCAAGATAAACACATTCAAAAAACAAATGATCACGAGTGTCCTTAGCATGACTTCATAGGACACACTCATCTTTCAACACTCGGTCCCCATGTTTGGAGTCTAACTTTGGTAGCTAGCTTCCTCCTACGGCATAGCAAAGGATAAATTCAATTACTAACATTCCCTTTGTACCACACGATAGGAAGCCATATCATTTTCATCCGGTGTGTTCTGATAGCATTCCAAGTAATTCTTGCTGGGTATTCACCAATGGCATTTGGCAGCCAAACCACAAGAATAGACTTCTGTTTTTGAGGCTTTTATGTGGCTTTGGCACTTTTTGTTTTCTGCTTGCTTGATACCTCATCAGGTTTAATTTTAGGATTTTATTTGACTTGGGTATTCTTTTGATTAGCGTCTTTGCGTATTAAAATAATGCATCTGATTGGCAAATACCATGTTGAGATTGAGTTTTTTTGGGAGGTTAGGCCCTTCTCCAGCCTTTTACTCGTACTTTTACTTTATTTGATTAATATGGTCATTAGATATGAAACAATTCAAGGGACAAAGGCATGCGTCACCGGACGGTTTTTTGAAATCTCTTTGTGGAAGGTTGCACACTTTCAAGGACATAAATATACACAGAAGTAGATATGAATTCCAATTTCAGGGGCATAGGCTGGCAAAACTGATGTTGCTTCCAATTTTTCATCTTAGTTTGTTCATGTGTGTTTTCATTTATGTGAGTGTGTGTGCGCGCACATATATACGAAATTACGAACTATGCAGAAACGGAAACAAGTAGTGTTATTAAAATGAAAACACCTTGAGGGGGTGAGCTCGCAAATGCTGCACCCCCTAAGCTATATGTACATCCACGGGCATGTACAATTGTTCTATTTACTGGACCGGAGACAATAGTCTGAAAGGACAATCTTCTCTCAACCAAAAGGGGGAAGAATATAGACAAGGAGTAAGCACAGAAAGTTCAAGCTACTTTGGCAACTTACGGTTTCAAAAGGCTGTCCTAATTCACAAATCACATGGGGATGAACCAATGAAGAAATTGATTGTAGTGCTCCCATCAATTTGATCATGCCTTTGCTGTTCGGGTTAGAAGGTACTCGGCTAATGACTGTTGTCGTAGGGAAGAAATTGACAGTTCACAAAAGCTCATTGTAGAACCTTAAATTTGAATTGTGTGAACTTCGTCAGTATGCTATTAAGAGATGCTCTCTTAATTCATTCACTTAGCTTCCTTTGCCTCGAGTAGAATGTCCCACGGTATGATGGGGTAGAAGCCATTGTAAAGATTAAGAGCGTGGAAGTGGGGATGATGTGTTCAACTTTTCATGGAGTATCAAGTAACAGCAACTTGCAATTTGGTGGCAAGTATCAGCTATTTTGGTGAGTGATATTACGAGTCTGTGATAGTCTTTGGAATCGTCAAGATCATGTACTCGACTGGATTATCCACAAGTTTGGGAATACTGCGTAGGAGATTGTGTTTATCTAAACATCCCATTATCATTTTGAATCTGCTTTCCTATAATTAAAACCATGTCCTTGATTTTTGCAAACGTAATGAGGAATGCATGACCTTGCTTTTAAGTTTTAACTGTGTTCCAACTAAGTAGTTTGACCATCCACTTGCAGTCTGCATGGCATCAACATAGTAGTTTTCTACTTTTTCTTGGATTTTGTTTTTTAGTAGATAGTAGTTTTGTCTAACTAATGTTTGTTCCTCATTTGATTGTTTTTGCAGTTTAAGCCTGAGGAAATAACAGCTATTATGAATGATTTCGATGAACCTGGAACGCTTGCACCAACTGGCTTGTACCTTGGTGGCACAAAATATATGGTGATCCAAGGTGAAGCAGGGGTTGTCATAAGAGGAAAGAAGGTAATGATACAATCGTCTCGACACTAAATTTCATGCTTTGCTCTTTTATTAGAAAGCAGTTTCAAATGTTTCAACTTTGAACTGGTTATTGGGGACGTGGTTTGTCTGCACGAGTCGTGGTTGCCACTGTGATCTGTGCCATCTTTGCTGAGTTGAATTAATGTCAGTTTGTGTTCTCTTCTCTTCGGCTGATATCTGGCTGCCTGCCTTTTCACTAGAATTGACCAATTTATTGTGTACCCCACGGGCTTTATTGTCCTGATCTGTGTTACCTGGAATATCGATCGTTTTTATGTACGTGAAGTCAAACCGGGAAAGTGAATATGTGAAGTTGAAACAGGAAAGTGAACATACTGAGTCATATGTTTTAACATATGGTTGATCAATTTTCTTTGCGAGAATTGTGAGAGCATAGGTCTCTGAATCTGTAACATGTTATGGACCACAATTTATTATTATTCCTGTCAGAACTGTACTCTCACTAGATTTTACTCGTAATTTTCCTGTCAAAATAGGAAAATTACCATGTTTTGGAACAAGCGTTCCACAATGTAAATCACGGTGTTAGCATGTTTTGGTAACGCCATTCCTGATTGCCTTGTATTTTAGTCAAAACATTGCAACATGGCTGTGTTATAAATTTGAACATGATGATACAAGTTAAGCCTAAATTTCTTGTCTTGCTTGTGCAAAACTAAAGTACTGTAATGGATTGTTTTCAGGGCCCTGGTGGTGTAACTATCAAGAAGACCAATCAAGCTTTGATCATTGGAATATATGATGAACCTATGACTCCTGGCCAGTGCAACATGATTGTGGAAAGGCTGGGTGATTATCTCATTGAGCAGGGTCTCTAGTCCTGTTTAATTTGTTTTCTTCCTTTTTCATTTTGTTTCGTGTCTGTTTTTTGCCTCTTTCGTTTGTGTGCTTGCATCTATCTATTAGAAGTTGGGGTCGTACTTGTTGCAATGGCGTAGTATCTACATTTTTCAAAGTATTGGACAACTTTAAGGTGTGAATTGCTGCTTGTAAAAGGAAGAATATGGGTTCTTCCTTGTATGAAATCATGTTATGTATCTCCCTTTGGTTTGACTTAATATTGATATTTACTCGTATGTAAACAATCACAGATGTCGGGTTTAATGCAAGTGTTTTCGCTTGATTGGACACTCAATTATGTTCATTACTGTTAGGAGCTGTTTGCAAATTTGCATTGCTTGTTGATATTGAAGAGGTCAACCACATTCGTCTATGCACGATACCCAAATATAATCAGCACATGTATGTATGTATGTATTTGTACCGTGGCTACAGTTTTGAGTGTTCACTACTTAATCTTCAACTGCCTCTTGACCCTCACAAGCCATTGCTCAGCTTCATCACATTCGTTCGTTCTTAACGCCTATTTGAAGCCATTTTCGGTATGAACGAGGGAGTATACAGTAAAAGTATGGTAATGGTAATGATAATGGTAATGGTACAAGACCATCTCTCTTCACCTCCCCCAAGCTGTCATCGTTTCGGGCCACGTTCATCTAGATCCTCTAGTTGCCGCCGGTTCACTGTTGGGTGTTTTCGGTTGGCTTAATGGCATGGCAGCTAGATCTCCTCCTCCTTTCCCTTCGGCGGCTTCAGTTCACCACTGGTCTCATTGTTGGATGTAGTCCCATTAGGTGTTTAATTTCTTCAATCATTGGTTGGAGTCCCCTCCCGCCTCCCCCCATCTTGATATACCATTTCTCAAGATTTCACTAATAAAATTTTTACAGATAAAAAAAATGCTACTCCCTCCGTCCCTTTTTAAATGTGTTACCTAGGAATTTCAACTATTTTTCTCTCACATCAACTTTTACAACTTTTACATATACTTTCCATTACTTACCCTTATCAATATAATAATATCCACTAACTTTTTAAAAAGAAATACTACTTTTAAGGGAAAAATAAGAAATGTACCGACTAACTTTTCAAAACACACATTTATTAAGGGACAACCCAAAATGGAAATGTACACACTATAAAAGGGACGAAGGGAGTACTAAACCATGGGGCTATTTTTCCGTTTTATTTATAGAAAAGTTTCTTTTGCAACGAGATTCAAAGATATAATAATTCCATCTATAAAAAATGAACCTACCGATGAAATGTTTACAATGATAATTTTCTTTCACTGGCTAACAAATTAACCAAAAATTATTGCGCATGTGTCGTGAGTCTTGTGACCCAATGTAAAATAAGCCAACCCAGTTCATCCTCATTTTTTGCTTGAACTGAAAAGCTCATAATGCATAGCGGTAGATGGCATCAGCTACTCCATCTTCGTCATTGCTGACACCAATCACGTTAGCTACGGCTTTTGCCTTGTCTGATCCATTACTGAGAGCGATGCCCAGAGAAGCCAACTCAAGCATCTCAACGTCGTTTTCACCATCACCAATAGCCATTATCTAAAACACACAAGAATTGCAAACAAATAAACTAATAAGAGTGAGAATCACACAGCCCTATCTGATTTCTTCAACACTTTCAGAAAACATCGATGTAAAATAAAGTGAAATGTAAATCGTAGAGTATCTTCACTCTTTTTTTCATCAGTCGTTTGGTTGGAGCAGAACTTGGGGGTATTTTAGTACAAGTTCAAGGACATTGAGTCATTACGCAATAGAGTATTTTGGGCTTTCTTTCCTTCCCCGTTTAAGCAAATTCCTATTGTTATCGGTTATTTTTACTCTTAGAAATTGAAGGGCAGTGCCTGAGTTGAAGATTGAGCCGTAAATTAGCTTTGCTTTCTTATATTTTCTTGTGGTGAATTCCTTGCCCCCCTTTTCTAGTATTTCTTCTGTCTTCTCCACTAAAAAAACGAAAGAAAATCGGTTCTTGTCACCTCTAGTTTTTTTTTTCTTTTTATTTCCGGTCAATGGAACTCAGGCTCAAGGAGAAACGTTTTTAAGTGTTCTGGTCAATGCGTAAAGAATGAGACATGAAAAAGAAATTGTTGGCATATACCTCAGCTGGACTGGCACCCAAATGATCAAGTAGCATTCTTACTCCACTTCCTTTTGACGTTCCAGGGGGTACAATTTCGAGCATATCTGGCACAGCTTGCACAACAGTAGCACGGTCTTTTGTAGCTTCTGACCAGTAGGGCCGCAGCGTGGTAGCCACTCCCTCAGCAGTGTCTAAGAAGATCACCTTCTGTGTATTTGGATGATCATGCGCCACACAAGAGAAACCAAAGACGACACTTTATCAAGATGCATTGTAACTTGATTACCAAGAGGCAAGAGGATACAATTACTAGAGGGCAATATTCTCCCTCCAGAAGATAACACAAGTACAGATAACACACACGCCAAGCACTACTTCTCATTGCATTCGTAACACGTACTGAACAAGTACAGAGATTAAAAAATGATCTGCTTATAAGATAAAAAAAATCATGCATGCTTACTAAAGTAATGACAGATATTTTGGTTTGGCGGATTGGGAAGAAATGGAGGGGAAAGGAAACCCTCACTCGTTTGGATTGTGAGGAGTAGACAAGAAATGAAGAGAAATGACACGCACATAAAAGCCCAACTCCATTTCTCATCTAAAGTGGTGAGACCAGGTGAGTAACAGACTAATCGTTTCTTTTCTCACCTGCATTCCCAACGGACTTCTCAGTCAAACGTAAGATCAGTATTTGACAAAAAAGACAAAAGAGACGAGCCAGTCAATGATAGTGATATGGCCCAGCAGTTCAACTTAACTGTCACACTCAGAGTGAAATATGTGCATGGGCATACTCGAGGGACATTGGTCAAATTTGGAAAAAAATAAAAATATCACTCCTGCAGTTCTAAACATTTGGCCCCCATCTTTGGGTATGCTCTGCCGAAGCCCCAAAACAGAGAACTGCCAATTTAAACACCATACCTGTATGTCAACCCCAGCCAAGAGTTGCTCAACGGAAGGTATGATCTCCGCCTGCCCAAAAGATTCATGCGGAGCAAGTAACAAGAAGGGTCAATTAGGCACTCAATTAAACCATAATGATGAGAGATGAAGAAATAAGCAAATCAGCGAATCATGCACCTTTGGCTCATGATATATAGTGTGAAGTGTGTCCACAAGAGGGTGGCCAAATAATGTCAAACAACGATCCTCACTGAATGCAATAA
The DNA here is from genome assembly GCA_036023075.1 of Gaultheria prostrata. Classification (NCBI taxonomy): domain Eukaryota; kingdom Viridiplantae; phylum Streptophyta; class Magnoliopsida; order Ericales; family Ericaceae; genus Gaultheria; species Gaultheria prostrata. Next base: position 10,632 of record JAXBDA010003441.1, read on the forward strand.
GTGGAATTTCATGCTCCAGAGAGTAAAGAAATGCCTGCAATATGGATAAAGCTAAAATCTTCACTTCTCTGTTAGATAAGAGTTCTAAAAACCAGAGTAAGAGTGAACTGTCCCACAGGACTCATAGGATAGGCGTATAAGTCCTCATATCCTTGTCAGGGTGTATATCTTTTCATATCTAAAGTTTCATAGGAGATTGGCTTTTAGAGCTTTTGACATCTTAATAGGGTTTGAAGCCACAGAATACCTGCCTGATAAAGGACCAAAGCAAACTAATCATGTAAGTATTATCCATTCGCTCGTATGAATGGTGCTCTCTCTCTCTCTCTCTCTCTCTCTATCTATCTATCTATCTCTGTGTGTGTGCGTGTGGATCAAAACGAACCCTAAGAAACCCACAAGTTAAATAATTATACAAAGCACCATGCAGCAAGCAGCATTTCTTGTCACCTAAAACCAGGCCCAGAAGCAGAAGTCTGATGCTTGCTACAGATAATAAGGCTGAGAAAGTTTTGCACATCTAGAAAGACCGCTCAACTCCCAGTACAACTGAACAGCAAGTGGGAATTGTTTATATTAAGATCTGGAAAACTACATTTCCAACTCCAGCGCAAAAAAACACTTACCACTAAGGTGATTTACTTTCAACTTCCTAATGCCATATGATAACGAATAAACTAAAACAGGGACACCTATAGAAAATTCACTAATACAACAATATTACCTCTCTGCAGAGACTAGGATCTAAATTGCTTCTAAAGATTTCCCGACCTTGTCTGCCATAAACAAGCAATCCCTGGAATCATATAGAGAAATAACGGCAGGAGGCAATGTAAAGTAGATATAATCAACAACTTAGACTGAGCAAGCTGGATAGAAAGAACATCTCAAGAGTGCAGGGAAAAAAATGTGCAAAATGAATTGGTTCAAATTTTCAAATCCAAAGTCACGCATTGTAATATGTGCTTGGCTCCTTTATTTACATTGGATGGTCATTGCCAAAACTCCAAAGTTTGCAATTTTAATGTCTAGTTTGAGAAAAGACCAAATTCATATGGCTTAACAGCAGACATCACCGGCAGTCCTAAGCAATTGTAGCAAGTTAACTGTGGTGACAATTGAAATGATTATTCTGTCCTCTTGGCACACCCTAGCTCAGGACATAACTCAGGGCTTAAATTAGTTTGCTTCATGGCAAGACTAACTGTTGAAGAGGTTTAGAGTCCAGAAAGGGCTGTAAGCATATTCATAAGTGGAACTGCACATACAATCGATATGAAAGAACACCCCTCTTTTGTTTTCTTGTGTGCTTGAGAAGTTTGCTGCCCAGAAGGCTTCTCAAGAATGTAGGACTCATGTCTCTTCTTTTCATTATCATCCTCGCCCTTCCCTCTGAATTCCTATTGGATTATGCAATATTTTGCCGTCCTTGTCTGAAAAACCCATAAACTTTAATGCATAGAGCCATCAGAAACCAACCTGTAGAGTGTAGGACCTTAACTACTTACATCCCTATAAACCCAAAGCATACTCTTTCCCCAACCTGCCTTATTCGTAAAACTTGATGACTAAAGAAAGTGCTAGCCTATGGTTTTAGATACCATAAGAGCATGCATCAAACATGCAAAATCTGAACAAGATCAAGGTTAGAAGAAAACCTGCACAAAGACTCCAGGGCAAAACTCTGAAATAATACCATCTTTTCCTGCCAAGTCTACCATCTTAAGAACACTTATGGCAGCTGGACGAGTCTGTTCCAAAAGGAATCACCAAGTAACCATATCATGTATCCATCAAGAAGTAGTATCTGATAGAAGGAAACCATAATCACCAGCAAAAAAGAAAAAGGAGGGTAAAATCTCATCTGCGCTTACGGCTTACCTTACCAGTGGCTATCACCACTTCGAGACCCCTTGAAGAGGCCTCTCTCAAGGCTTTTGCCGTAGTTGAAGTAATTTGGCTTTGGCTGTTCAGCAGCGTGCCTTGTATATTTGAATAATAAAGCACCGTAAGCAGATGATAATATTTTCAAAACAATCATAAACAGAGGCATTTCCGATTAAGTCTCACCATCCATATCACAGAAGATATAGCGAAACTTTGGTTTGTAGAATCGTAGACTGTCTTGTTTCTTCCTGTCTTTTAACAATTAACGTGTAAGACTCTGCAATCTCACAAATAAGCAAATATAACTTAATGGGTAAAGGATGTGGCTGGCCAAGAGGAATGTTTATTGGATGATTTGAACAAAATGTACAGGCAATAAGTACCATTAAAATTACCCTCTGTGTTTTCCATATGAGTACTTGCATTTGCATCAGCATCATAAGCACTTCGGATTAATCCTTTCCCCTTCCACCCAAGACTCTTCAACAGCAGTTCCTCCTGCTCCTCCATTTCTGCTTCAGCTTCATCACTAATCTCGTGATCAAATCCCAAGAGGTGTAACAACCCATGTACCTGCAGGGATAAACCATGCACAACTTTTAATCTAACACAAAAGCTTAAACCATTAGGCGCTTTTTGACAGCCCATTCCGTACCCAAGCAATGTGGGATTCTCCATCAAAGCAATTACAGTTCCCTGTTTAATACTTGAATTTGTTTATGTTCTCTTTATTCACTTCTATCCGCAACTTCTCTAACAAAATGACGAACAAAAATAGAATTTAATCATTTAACAAAAGATCAGGGTATCACATTATACATGGGCCTGAATCAGATCGATGCATAAAAATACTTTTCTAATTTAATCCTATTTAGAAGTGGGTAGTGGGGGTTGCCTATGAGACTTGTTTTCGAAACATCTCTAGAGGCCAGACCAACAGCATACGCCCCGCCGCCTCACATATCCTGACTACACGCAGCATAACCAAGCACCAAGTAGTTGCTTTGTCTCAGCAGTCACAATATTTTCTTAAGTCGTTAAGAGTGTCTGCGGCGTTCTATGAGGGAATTTGATTATCTAACCTTCATTTCACATATATCTGCTCTGTTCTTTTTTATCGGCAAAATTTTCTGAATGCCATGCAAGGAAAAGGGAAGCCCCAGCCATGGAAAGGCAACAAGATGTATACTAGAGGAACAAAAGAGTTGCGTATGTAGATATGCAATCATGGGTTTAATTTAAGAAAGATATTGATAAACCAACCATAAGGATGCGTATCTCATCGAGAAGAGAGTGTCCCCTTTCCTCTGCTTGCCTTGCCGCTGTCTCGACAGAAATTACAATGTCGCCTAACATGAGCTGCAATAAAGAGCATGTCAAGTTTACTCCTAGAAGGAGATTCTACATGCAATGAATGAGGTCTTACAATTGGAATTTTAAGTTCAGGGACATGTTGTGACATTGAAAGAACATCAGTCGCATGGTCTTCATCCCTCCATTCCTTGTTGAGTTGGCGAATGAACTCATCATTGCAAAGAAGTACTGATAACTCAACACTTTTGAAGCAACCAACATCATCTATGGCGGGATCTCTTGTTTTGGACTTCAAATCCTTTAGGTGACCAAGTGCCAATTTCATTGCCATGGGAGCATTTAGACGGAGTATTTCTGCAATACCCTGCAACGTGCAGAAAATTCGCAAATAAACCAAAAAAGCTATAAAAAAAAAACTAAAAATACACAACAGAAAATACACAAGTGAGCCCACTTTCAACTCCTCTTTGAAATTTCTTGCTGTTCTTGATTTGTGCACAAGTGAGACCGCCATAATTTTGAGTATTGAATTCGAGGGACGTCGGAATCATTTCCCAAAGACTAACTATTCACAAAATCTCACTGTTTTCTAGTTTGCTTCACTCATTGGCTCGTTTGTCGGGTGGATGAGGAATATGGGTGGATATGTTATTTGGGGGGGGGGGGGGGTTGGATTAGCTTATACTACTTGGTTGGAGTAGTAGTTGATATGGATTGGGTGGATGAGGGTGGACAATGTGATAAATTACTTGGTTATCCTCATTAAATAATTGCATTAAGAATACAAAATGGTTTCGGGGGGTAATTTTGTCTTTTTACCAACCCAGATTCGTGAATCCTAGGTTGGGGTTGGGACTAGATAAGACCCCTCCAAGGGGATAAGCTCTCCCCCCTCCCTCATCCTCCTTCCTTCTCCCACTAACAAACACCCTCTTCTTTATCCCCTTTACTCCCTTATCCCATTGACAAATATGCCCTTAAGGTGTAGGCTGGTTTATCACCCCATTAGTGGGGCAGTGTTATACTCCAGTAGATAGGTTTCAATGGAAGACAGATTTTCTTATAGTTGGAAAATTGGCACCCACTTGGCCCCTGGTTTTCTTAATTTGGTGAAAGGGTGGTCTTAAATCTAGGCCGATCTCTAAGTGCTAAGGTGGAGACCATTATTGATCATTATGCTTGGCATTGACTTTAGACTAAGGAATCATGCTATTCAATCAATCATTTCTCACACTCCTCCAACTCTTCTGCTTATGAGGAGCAAGAGAATTCAGTGGTTTGGCTCCCTCATCCAAGTGGTGTGTACTCTGCCCCGTCTGCATGGAATGCAATTTGAACTGTTAAACCTATTCAGAGCTGGCATAAGATTGTATAGCCCGTAAAACGAGAAGTAAAAAAGAACGTATTTTTATCAACAAGTTTAAACCTTTTTCTTAAACAAAAATAACTACATGATATCTAGTTACTCGAGGAAAACAGATTTGATTTTTCTGACAAAAATACATGATTTTTAAAGTTCTCGTTTTGCAGACCGAACAATCAGAACATCTGTGACAATCTTCAATACATAGTTTTTAAAGTACTCGTTTTGTAGACCGGACAATCAAAACAAATGTGGCAATCTTCAATCTTCTAAACCGGGCGATGGTGTAGTTTCATATTCTTACCAAATTATTTCGTCAAATGACCAAATACAAGATGATGTTCACACTTCACAAACCAATTGGCAATAGCCAATAGGGAGTAGCCTGTACATTATATTAACCAAGCTTGAGCAATGTGGATAAATTGTAATAACTTATCCTTTTTTGCTAGAATCAATTACTTGACAAATCAAGGAGTAATCATAGACTGATGCATGAATAGTATACAAAGAGATATGGAAAGAGATACCGAAATTTCGGAATCGTCGGGCAATTGTTCTTCAATGGCAATATCAACACTCAGCTCCAACTCCTTCCCGTTACTCTTCCGCCGCCGCTGCACCTTCCTATACCCTCTCTTATCCAACGCAAACACCTTTCCCATAAACCCTCTCGGAAAAATGCTCCGATCTTCGCATCGCAAATCATCGAGCCTCCTCCAACCGAACACCACAGACGAATCCAAAGACAAGGACGAGGCGCATAAGCGGACCGAAGAAGGAAGTAGTAGACTCGAATGAGAAGAATGGCGGAAGTAGGCGGTGATGGGGGAAGGTAAGGAGCGTGAAACGGCACGCGCCGCCATGGCGTCGGTTGGGAGGTTGCGGAGGAGAGGGGCGAGGCGGGGGAGCATTCAGGTTTGGACGGGATGTGGTTACATAGAATTATGCTGGGTACTGGGTAAAGTCACCAAACAGAGGGTGAAGCCGACGAAGTGGTGAGGTGAGTGCTGCACTGGAAGGAAATTTTTTTTAGGTACCGACCACGTTGACGAGCCTAGCAGTTGAAAGTTGTATTCCGGTCGTTCAAAAATATATTAGACGATCGAGATTAAAACACCTTCCAATAAGGCGTTAGAAATTGGTTTGGTAGCGTCTTCCAATAAAACCCTAGAGTTTTTCCTTACTCCCTTCGTCTCATTTTGAAGTGAGAATTTGGTTTGCTAGTGTCTTCCAATAAGACGCCAGAATTTTTTCCTGCTTTCCATTTTGATAGTCCAGTTCGATTTTCAATGCAATTTCTAGATTATTAATATTTTTCAATTTATAATATTTTTAAAGACTTTAAATTTTTTGTATAATAGAACGATCTATCATATAGATCCATATTGCACATAAAATTCATTATATGTTAAAAGATATTACTCCCTCCGTCCCTTTTTAAATGATCCACTTGAGAAACGTGTATTTTTGTAGACGTTAAAAAAGGCATCTCCGTAAAATATTTTTAATTTTTTTTTGCACCAAATTAAAGTACTCAATGAGCACTTTAATTTGGTATAAAAAAATTAAAAAGTTATATCGAGAAATATGTTTTTTAAGAGTTTGAAATTGCACGTATTCCCGTATGGATCATTTAAAAAGGAACGGAGGGAGTATAATTTAAAAATTGTATTGGAGATCGAACTGGACTATCAAAATAGAACGAGAGAAGTATTTTTGAAGTCGGGATACTGATACTTAGAATTTTCCTTTTGAAATAGTAAGAAAAAACTAGAAAACCTTTTTTTTTTTTTTTTTGGTTTTTCCGGTTGGAAGAGAATCCAATTCAATAATAGAAAATAATAGAAAATCTGACAATGCTAATCTCCTAAAGCATGTTTACATGAATTGCAATTATTGTTTTCAAGGCTGAATTTTTCCAATTGATTTTGTGAGAAAAAAATATAGTTTTGATAAAACCTAATTTTGTTTAAAGGTGTGATAAAATCACATTATTTTTTTTCAAGTGATAAAATCTAATTTTGATAAATGTGTTTTAATTTTACTACAATCATTTAAGGATTCTAAATTTTACCAAAACTAAATTTTATCTCATAAAATCAATTAAAAAACTTAGCCTACTTTTGAAAAATCCGCCCACAGAAAACACAAGCACACCGGAGAAGCAGGAAAAGTCAAAACGAACAGCGTGGCGTAACGCGCAGGATCTTTTAATCCCCAAACAAAAAATCATTATTGAACTCTCCTCCCAAACGCTGCCTTATCGCCCCCACCACCGGACTTTCTCGAACCGCCCCCAATGAACCCGGTTCCTCCCGCTCTCTCCTCCTCTCTTCTCTCTCCTCCGATCCCCCCTCGCCGGACCTTCTGAATCTGGTTCCTCTCTCTCTCTCTCTCTCTGTACTTGCTTGTGTGATTGAATATCTGCATCGAGTATATCTATATATATACATCTATATGTTCACGCCAGTACTCGTTTAGTTCTCACTGGTGTTGATTAGAACGTTGTTGTTTGGCACGCCTTACGCTCGATCTATCACTTGCAGGGTTAGATTCTCGTGAATTTTTCGTTGTAACTGTCGTTTTTGAAAACCCAGGGTTTTTTCCTGGTTCGAAAATGGTGGGGCCTGAGAGCGTAGATGGTTCGTTACTGCCGCCAGCACCGGCAGCGGTCACGTCGAAGAAGTTCGGGGTGACGAAGCCGATATCGGTTGCGGGGCCGACGGAGGTGGATCTCCAACGAAACTCGGAATTGGAAAAGGTAGATTTTTATTTTTTATTTTTGTTGAATATTTTGTTGGAAATTGAGAAAAAAATGTTAATGGGTGGAATGTATGGTGTTGTGGTTTGCAAAGATGCAAAATTTCTCATTATTTATGTCTTGACATTTGAAAGTTTTTGATTGATTCGGGGCTTTACGAGAGCAACGAAGATGCTGCGAAGAGGGCAGCTGTCCTTGGGCGCATTGAAGAGGTAATTAGCTTGATTGCTTTGTTTGATCAGTCAATTGGACTCAAGATATTCAGTTAGTTTGTGTTGCATGTGTGATTTATCAGAAACAGATATCTCTTTAAGATTTACTTAGTTTGCATTCCAGATGAGCTCATGATAGAAACGTGTAGTTTTCAGTTATACTTGGTAGTTTTTGCTGTTTTGGCTGGTGAGGAGTTGGTTTACATCTGCTGAGTTGTATACTGATGTATGTTGCAGGGATACACAACCCCAAAAGACTTGTGTGGTTATGTCTGGTTACAGTTTTCAGAATTAGTATTGCAGAATACTTTTTCATAACACTTAAAACAGTTTTTTTTTTACTTCCATACGCATAGAAAAAAAAAAATGCTTTACAGAGCTGTTGCAGTTTCTGGAAACACTTCAGTTTCTGTAAACATCAATAGTTCTGAAAACGGATTATGAACACTTGAAAGAGTGGAACAGAGAAGAATAATAGTTGCAAAACAATCAATGGTACTTCACCTAACAGTCAGATATTGAGGTTATGAAATAGAACCATAGAGTTGGAAATGGATTGATTTGATCTATTCATGGGCCATCGCTGAAAAACAAAAAGAGTGCAAAAAAGAAGAATAAGAGTCTGAGAGTTACAACTATTCTGGACGAGTTACGTAGTCCCATCCTATGTAGACCTTAGACCTTATTAGAGATTGTATTCCAGCTAAGCGTGCGATTTGAAAATTCAGAATTAAAGACTTATGACTTCTAATGCGATGTAAATCAACAAAGAACCACATTTTCAAGACCTAAGCAAGATAGTTTGATGCACAATACAGCTAGGGATAGTCGTGGAAATATTTAGGGTCTGTTTGTCATTGTGGCCTTTTTGTCTACAGGCATCATTGCCTTTATGGCTTATTGTTATTGAAAGCTTATCTGCTTGTTGGAAACAAGGTTTTGAAATCGGGATACGTATGGTGTATCGTTTTTATTGTTTTATAAATCGTATCGGGATACGTATCGCGTATTTTTAACCTTAATTTATGTACAATTAACAAGTGTTTATACCTAGTAACACCAACAAACTAAGTTCTTAAGTTGCAAAATTTCAAGCCTCTCAAGTGTGATTTATCAGATTGAGGTTTCTTGCTACCTTAGTCAATGACATAAAAGAAAATTCCTAATAATATTCTCCCAAAACACGATCGAAGTATTATTTTTCTTGTATTCAAGCCCTACATTGAGTTTGGATATCTTTCAGATAGTTTAAATGGCACTCAAACGAATTAGATTAATGCATTTGAGGCTCCACTTCTTACAATAATGTTTGAATTTTCTTCCATTAAGTAATCGTAGGATACGTATTGAATCGGGATACGTATATATATCGTAGGATACGCCATCGTATCGTAGGATTTCTATACAAAAAGGATACGGGATGGGATACGTATCCTGTATCGTAAGATTTTAACAACAATGGTTGGAAAAATCTTGACCCAGAATTGAATTAATGAATAGCCAACACTTCATAAAACCTAGAAATTGAAAAACTAGAGGAAATTAAAAAAATAACATTCTTGTTTAAAATCAGTTCTAGAAACCTAAGTATGTTATGTAGTACGTGTCCAACATGGTTACTTCACAAATTTGGAACAGCTTTTGATAATTAGTAGAGTAAAGTGCACTTTGCGCCCCTAGGCTACACACTAGGTGTCAATTTGCACCTTGCACCGTGCATTGTTAATTGGCACATTCCAACCCTCACACTTTAAGTTGTGTCACTGCCCCCCATCCGTTTGACAACCGTCCAAAAGAGTAACGGAAATTGGTCACATGTTTTGCATGTGGCCAAATTTAAGGGCATTAGCTACTTTTTATATTTAATTTCTCCCCAGGTTTATTGGCGTGTTATTCTTTAGTTGATGTTTTGCAGCTTTCCAATAGCATAAATTATTTGTCACAAAGTTTCTTATATTTTATAGGTTGTGAAACGTTGGGTGAAGGAAATAACACATCAGAAAGGTTACTCAGATCAAATGGTGGAAGATGCAAATGCTAAGATATTTACTTTTGGGTCCTTTCGGCTGGGGGTAAGTATGGGCTTGAGTAAGTTCTTTGTTTGTACAAGCATTTTTTTTCTTCCTTTTCTTCTATCTGGAGACTAAGAGAATAGCCGAATCAATCTTTGAAAAATTGTGTGAATTAGTGGGGAGTTCCCAACTTTTTTCTTCTAGTTTTTTTTTTTCTTTTTCGAGAAAGAATTCTTTCATTAAACTAATGCAAAGCTATAGACACTACTCTGAGGATCCAAGAGATCGAACCAGCAAAAACAAAGCCAGCTCACTATGAGGCTCAAGAAAACAAAATTACACAACGCGAAAACCTAAACTCTTTACTCAAAACTTCGAGCAAGTCCAGTGCAGCTATTCTATGACCAAGAACTATATAAGACTCAATGAATTTCTGTTGTTTCTAAGAACTATTTTCATGTTCACTCATCTTATCCTCCTTGGGTTTTCTTCTACTGTTGGTGAGTGAATTTACATTAAGTGGGGATGTTGGGACAAACCGGACAAGTTTTTATTTTGACAGGTGCATGGGCCTGGGGCTGACATGGATACCTTGTGTGTTGGGCCATCTTATGTGGATAGAGAGGTTGGTTACGTTTGGGTTATCCATTATTATTCACATTTTGAAACCCAGATGCTTTTTATCTAAAAGTTGAATGATGTTTGTCTCCAGGAAGATTTCTTTATGACATTGCATGATATGCTGGCTGAAATGGAAGACGTTACTGAGCTTCATCCTGTTCCAGATGCTCATGTCCCAGTTATGAAGTTCAAGTTTCAGGGAACACCAATTGATCTCCTTTATGCAAGCATATCACTGCCGGTTGTTCCACATGTGAGTCTCGAAGACATCTCTTTCTTGCTGTATAATTGCGAACTATATTTCTTCAGCTCTCTTCTTTCTTATTTTGACCATTTCCAACTATTATCTTCGTCTTCCCTTTTCCAATCCCTGCTCCAGAGTGTTTTCTGGCATTGGTATTTGACTCTATGAAGCACGGATACGGATACGGATACATGATTTTTCCAAAAAGTCGGATACGATACGTTGAATATAAAATATAAAATCAAATATATTATATATATAAAACTTAATTCCTAAAATTCCATTACACAAGTTCACCATTTCAGACAAAACACAAACAGGTCACTTCTTGTATAAATGGTCAAAGCCGAGATGTAAAAACAAACAGGCTACTTAAGTTTAACTAATGCTAATTTTCTAAAACCTTGATCCAGCAGGGGCCATGTTTTGATTGGTTTACGAATGGAACTTTACTTTATGCAAAATTTCCTGATGGACTTTTCTTGATATTCTGTTTCTAATACCCATTGTCAAAGCAGAGATGTAAAAGCTAAAAACGTACAGTATATATAAGTACATATATACTTACTGTTTACACAGAGAAAGAGAGAGATGCATTGTATGTCGAAAACAATGTAAAGCCCTAAGTACACATTTTAACATATTTACCCCGTGCGTATCCAAAACGTACCCGAGCGTATCCAAAACGTATCAGGAATACCAAAAAATAAATTTAAATTTCGGATACTTTAAAAAATGCATTGGATATGTATCCGGATCGTATCCGAGTGTATCTGTATCCGATTCGCGTACGATACGTGATACGGAGGGCAAAATAGAGTATCTGTGCTTCATTTGAATATGCTTCCTACGTTTTGAACATATCAAGTGGTATTTTTGGTCAGTTTATATTAGTTTTTTAACTTTCTAATCATGTGTTGAGGACTGGAACTAATAGTCTATTTAAACCGCCGATAAAAAAAGAAATAGTCTATCTAAACTAATTGGAAATCTCAAAATTAAACTTGTTTTTGCAATGCCTTTGTTGATAAAGGAGCCATGCATGTTGTACTACATGCCCCCTCTTGCGTATGGGGATTATATTACTGTTCATTTGTGTTGAATGGTATTGCTATTCAATTGCTTGCTCATCAATGCCGTTAAGTGTAGATGTTCTTTCTCTGGCTGCACTTTTATGTTTTCTAATTTTCCAACCACAAAACGGCTGTTTGATAGATTTTGTTCCCTCTTCCGAGGGATAATTGTTATGTGACACATCGAACTGTTTTTATCAAACATGTTGAGATCCGCTATTGATGCTGTTAATTCGACATTGTTGCTTCTAGCTTCTACCTGCATAATTTCCATTCAATGGGAATTCTTCAGTTCATTTTTTTTGGCACTGTGCCAGACAGTGGTCGATCTGGTTCTCCTTGAGCCAATCTTCTTTATTCTCTGTGATGAGGTATCAAAATTTAAGATTGCTCTACTGAGTTACTTGCTAGGTTTGAGCTACGATTTTCATATCAATTGTCCCCATGCTTGTCTTCTGTTAAATTATCATTACAAGTGTAGAATACTAGAATTTATAGCTTTTTGCAAGACCTGTTATTTTTTATTTTTTGGGCTCTTAGCCAAACCTGCTCCTCTGAATCACTGGTAATTGAGAAATGTTAATATAGTGAATACATGTTGATGACATCTTAGTTAGTTAGCTCTTATGAGCTCTCTTGTCATTAAGTATGAAGAGTTTGCACATTGTTTTCTTGGGAAATTAGTTTTTGCTGGAAAGCTACGGACCTTTACTCCGAGTTTCTCTTAGTTTATGGCCTTATCTTTGTACTAAATATACTAATCATTTTCTTTCCTTTTAAGATTCAACTTTCAACTCATCTTGTTGAATCTCAAGTAAAACTTTATAGTTGGGACTTTCTGGCACGCACTTTATGTTGTATGACGGCCCTTGGTTTTGACACTGGTTTTCTGCCAAATTAAGGCGTCACAACAATTTTGAGTTGTATCAATATCCTTGTTTTTTACGACCTTAAATTGAACTTGTAAACACGGGGTCAAAATTTTTGGCTGGTTGTTTAATACATGTAGCAGATGAAATAATAGCACATTCTGTTTTTTTTTTTTTTTTTTGTCAGTCTGTTTTTCCTAAGGGCTTTTAGAAGGCTAGGCTAGATAAGAGTATATTCTATGGACAGCTTGCTGTGTTGCATTTATCCGTCAAATTTTTGGTAGATTCATTTCACTGTGCTGTTGAAAATTGAAAAATTTACTATTATTAGAACATGGTATTTCATCTTCTCATTTATAGAATTATAGGCTACTTCGTTCGGCCTTCTCTTTCTTTGTTTGCCCTTTTTATTCGTTCGGCCTTCTCTTTCTTTCTTTGTTTGCCCTTTTCATTGGCAACAAAAGGAATGGATTATGATTCATTTCATATGCTCCATGAAAGTGATTTCATGATTTTCCTTGAATCCTTAAAGCAGACCACCAATAGATTTGAAGGCTTTACTTCTGAAGGTTGGTAGGACAATGGAAGGGATCTTAGAAGTGAGTATTAAAAAGTCAAATCTGTATCTTGGATAGTTTTATATTCTTGACTTAGCATCTCAAATTCTGGTGTCCATAAACTATGATGTGAGTAAACTGTTTTGGAGATTCATTTGTGCATTTGCCCTTTCTCTGGCTGATATTTACTGCATTTAGTTTCCCATCTTTTGTTAGCTGCAATCTATTGCTGTTGATGCAGAGTCCTTTTATTGTTCGTTCGACCTAGTGTTTTTCATCAGTACTGACAAGCTAGCATCTGGACAGGATTTGGACATCTCAGATGGCTCTGTGCTTTCCGATATTGATGAGCAAACTGTTCGAAGTCTTAATGGATGCAGGGTTGCAGATCAGATTCTGAAACTTGTTCCAAATATTGAGGTGGTCATATTGGTTATGAACTTTGTAGTTTTAACAGTAATCTAATTAGCAGTCTTTTAACCTTTTCAAATTGTAGCACTTCCGCACAACACTCAGATCTTTGAAGTTTTGGGCTACAAGACGCGGTGTTTACTCGAATGTGAGTTAGCATATTAAGTTCTATCTTTTGTGGCTGAATTATATTCTGTTTAATGATATCTGTTATTTGTCATTTTTCCCCCTTGGGTATAGGTTACCGGATTTCTCGGTGGTGTAAATTGGGCTCTTTTGGTTGCTCGGATTTGCCAGCTTTATCCCAATGCAATTCCCAGTATGCTGGTCTCTAGATTCTTCAGAGTTTATACCCAGTGGCGTTGGCCTAATCCTGTGATGTTATGCCCAATAGAAGAAAATGAACTTGGCTTTCCTGTGTGGGACCCTCGAAGAAACCATCGAGATCGAACTCATCATATGCCAATTATAACCCCAGCCTACCCTTGCATGAATTCTAGCTATAATGTCTCTACAAGCACTCTTAGGGTTATGATGGACCAATTCCAGCTTGGTAACAAGGTCTGTGAGGTAAGCAGACAAAAGGGTACATCGTAATTTCTTTGTTTTCTTCTGCCTGCGCTACTTTGTTTGACCAATGTTGCCTGTGCCCTTCTGCCGTTCTGTATTCAGGAGATTGAGCTGAACAAAGCCCAGTGGAGTGCTCTGTTTGAGCCTTACCTGTTTTTTGAGGAATACAAAAACTATCTGCAGATAGACATAAATGCAGTTGATGCTGATGATTTACTAGCTTGGAGAGGCTGGGTGGAATCTAGGCTTAGACAACTGACTCTGAAGGTAAATGTGGGTTTTCTCTATGGTAATATCAAGCAAAAGTTCTATGCGGCTATGCCAAACATCTATTTTGACCTTTTGTATTTACCATCTCATGTGGGATGTATACCATCTCAGGTGGCACTTCCCACAACCCTTGGACATAAGTGGGTGCGCTGCAGCATCAAATGTTATATACAAAAGGTCAAAGCAGATGGTCAATATTGCGTTACGCAATGTTAAACCCAAGTTTCTGTACATGATTATCACACTTATGAAATCAATCATGACAGGGAATATTTTTTTCGTTCTATATGTTATTTTTCTAGATAGAACGGGACACATATGGCATGTTGCAGTGCCACCCTTATCCCAATGAGTATGTGGACATGTCCAAGCCATGCCCGCATTGTGCATTCTTCATGGGCTTACAGAGGAAACAGGGGGTAAAAGTTCAAGAAGGCCAGCAATTTGATATACGCGGAACAGTTGACGAGTTTAAGCAAGAGGTAAACATGTACATGTTCTGGAAACCGGGTATGGATATTCACGTTTCTCATGTTCGTAGGAAGCAAATTCCTGCATATGTTTTTCCAGACGGATACAAACGTTCACGACCATCGAGGCACCCAACCCAGCAGGCAGGAAGAAGTTCTGAAGAAGATGCTGAAGGCTGCAGATCTCAATCTGCTGAAAAACAGCTCAAAAGGAAAAAGGATTCTGAAGTAGTGGAAGCAGAGGAAGATAAACCAGCGAAGCGGGTTTTTATTAGCCCACAGAGGGTAGTGGCCGATTCTCAGCCCAATGTTATTAGTAGCTCTGGCGGAACATCTCAATCTGCTGAAAAACAGCTCAAAAGAAAAAAGGATTCTGAAGTAGTGGACGCAGAGGAAGATAAACCAGCAAAGCGGGTTTTTATTAGCCCACAGAGGGTAGGGGTTGGTCCTCCAGCAAGTATCATAAGTAGGTCTGTCGGAACATCTCAGCCCACATGCTCTGTGGAAGTTAAGTTAGAGCCTTCACCAATGACCGAGAGGGATCATAATGAGACTGGATGTACCAAGAGGGTTGTGAATCTGGAAGAGGGTCCTGTTGATGGTGGGAGAGAGCTGGTGAAACCATGTAAGCAGTCGGCGGAGGGGGGGAATGACAATAGTGCTTTGGCGTCAAATTTCGGCATTGAATCCCTCAATGGCGAGGTGAGTTCCTTCATTTCAGGATTTTGGGTTTGCAGATGGCTGTAAGAATACTGAAAGTTTTGAAGATAGTGAGAGCCGGGATCCTTGCAGGGTAATGCATGTGCCGCAGATCTAGACTCGCATTTGGAAAATGGGTGTTTAAATCAAAGCAGAGTATTCGAAAACAGCTTGGCGGAAACGTTAGAGGTTGTGAATCTAAGCCTTTTGTCCTTTCTTGCTCCTATCTTTTTATCCTCTTTGCTGCTTTCTGTTACTCCCTCCATTCCAAATTGCTGGTCGCTTTTGAGATTTCCAACTTTTTAAGCAGACATGCAATAACTGCATTCATTAAATGCATTCACATTAGACAGATTCATTAATTTCCAACAATGCCCTTATATTTTTCAACTTTTGAATGAAATGATGGTTGTTGGTAAAGGGGTTATTTGGAAGATTGAATGAATTTGTTTTGACTTTTCAAAGAGACTAACAATTTGGAAAACCCCAAAATAGTATAAGAGACAAGCGATTTGGAACGGAGGGAGTATATATTTCCATAGTTAGTATGCTTTATTCTTTCATATGTGCTGTTCTCCCCTTGCCAATCTCTTGCTCTGTGATAGGGTCATCATAACAAGGACCACGATGTCTTTACAGCTTTGATCCGAGAATATTTGGAAAAGGGTTACTAGAATTTTGTGTGCGTGGAAAGTAAAGCCTTGTTGCATGGCTTGCAACAAGAATATAATGATCAAATAAGTCTGTGGGTCCTCGCATGTAAAAGAGTCTAATGGGGAAGGATCGGGATCTTCAGAGGATATTTGAATGTTGTCTGATTTGCTCTCCTCCTTCTTCAGTCACTGATTTTTTCCGTCCCATTTTTCCCATTATCATTTGATTTCTATAGTTTTTGGCACAGAATCTCCTAATTGGTGTATCTATGGTAGTTGGTCCAGCACCACAGCTTGTACTGCATCTCCCTGTGCTTAAGAACCTAGCACATGTTCTGTGTCTCGAGGCTTGGACACAATCTTTTTCTTCTCCATTTATTTAGCCCTATTGTTATAGTTGACGTTTGTTTAGTAACAATTAGCAACAAACTTAGGACTTATTCCCGCTTCTTATTCATTGTAGCCTACTCTTGCACTTGGAGTGGTGGTGGAACCCCAAGGTGGGGTAACTTCTGAATCAGTGCAGAAGCCCGAGAGGAGGCATGTATTTCGAATCCCTAAACTTTGTGACGTGATGCATGTTGTCTTTATTCTATCCTATTTTGTTGTTTCTTTGCCTTGTTTTTAGCAGGTTAAGCCTGGAATCAACAGCATAGAACTCGGAGCAGGATCCTTCACATAGTTGATTATGTACGAGGGGAGAGGTACTCTTTCATTATCTTGTTGATTTGGGGAAGATGGTGCGGAAACTGGAAGAAATGTGCCCAACGGGTCCTTTATTGTGCGGTTCTTGTTGTCGTGCGCTGGGCTGTTGAAGATGTACTCAATGTGAAAAGAAAGGAAGAAAAAGGAAAAGTAAGATGCTCTGAGCTTTGGAATTATCTATTGGAATGGAACTTTGCGGGTTGCCGAACTTGGCAGCCTGTTCTTTCGAGCAGCTTTTTGCTCCTTGGTTCGTTTGTTGTGGAAAGTTTTCGACCTTTCTGTAATATATTGGATACATGGACTAAGTGGAGCCGCTTGTTTAGTCGAGGTGAGTTCGGAGTTTTAAGGATACTCTAGTGTCTGTTAGGCCCTTCGACTTCCAGTAAACCTTCGTGATGCGTGTGTAATTGTGCTTTTTTGATACTACAATTTTATCGCGGTCTCTCTCTCTCTCTCTCTCTCTCTCTCTCTCTCTCTCTCTCTCTCTCTCTCTCTCTCCATATATATACACGGAATTGAGAATGGAGGTATCACTATGAATTTGTTCTTTTTCATGATTAGTAATCATATTAGGAAATTGTTTAATTTCCAGAGAATTGAGGTATCCATATAAATTTGTTATTGTTCAGGATTAGTAATCATGTGAGGAAATTTTTTTAGCACAGAGCTGAACACATCTTTGTAGAAGCCATCCGATGCGTGTGGGAATGGTTTCATGCGCATTGAATGGTTTCGGATATGAAACGGTGTGCTTGTGAATCGATATCGGAATTGATTATTTTGTAGGTCTCATAAGTGAGATGTGCGAAATATGTAATTAATCGGACAATGGTGTGTGGCTATAATCATTCTGACCAACCAAATTGTTTCTATGTATGATCTTCTGTAGTCTCCAAAGATGAACAACTCGGATCATGACGTGGGTCTGTCGTGTATCACCGTGCCCAACTGGAAAAACAATTGAATCCTGATGAGGAAATGGCAGAAAAGAAATGCCTAGATGTATAGAACGTTATTCCCCTTGGCATTTTCAAGTCCAAAAAATTCAGTCTCTCCGTCGTCTCGATCCATGTTTTCGCCGGCTTCTTCGGTCCTCCGTGGCTTTCATTGTTGGATGATTCCGTGTACGCTTAACGGCATCGGAGGCTGTTGATTGTTGCTTCTGTCTCTAGGCTTCTTTCCGGCTCACACTCACCCGCCAGTTTATCATTGTTGGATGAGACTGGTTCAGGCCTAACGGCAATGGGTGGGTGGTCTGGTGGTGGTGGTGCGGTGGTGATGTGGGTGTCGGCCGGCGCTGGTTTGTGGGGCGGCAGCAGGATGCTATGGTTTCCATTTGTTTGGGTTTTTGGTTTTTCGGCTTCAAGGTTTGTATTGGGTATGCCTTAGTTTCTTTGGTCTTCACTGTTGTTGATTATGAACTAGGCCATAAGGTGAATTGAGCTTTGTCATTGTGTTTTTGGGAGTTGATCCATTTGGTGATTTCAATTTCTTCAACCTCGGTTGGGGTCCCCTCTCTCTCCCCTAACATGATGTACCCTTGTCAAGTCTCACTAATAAAACTTTATTGCCGAGAGAAAAAAAAAAAGGCATATTGAAGCTGTACTTAGGATACTGTTATTGTATATACCAACTTAAACTGTTATTACTGTTGGACAGTGTAGCTTGGTTGTGAGCTTTACAAAACTGGAAGATCTTGCAAGTACTAATAGCATCCTTAATCTCTATTCTCTAAACAATAACATTACATTCTACATACAATACAACAACGATCATCGTCTTCAACTTGTCCGGGACCGTCTTCTCTCTCTCTCAACTTGTCCGGGACCGTCTTCTCTCTCTCTCGACAACAAAATCGAGAATCACACGTTGCGAGCTACATAATCACCATCTTCATCTGATACCTTCGAGCTACGCATGTAGCTAGACAGATACTTGTTGGAACTAGCAAGAAGGGGAGCAGCGTCGTACTCCGTTCCCACTTTCTTCACTTCACTACCTTCCATAGGAACCATCCGGCGTAGTATCTGCAAAACATCCTTCATAGAAGGCCGGGAAGAAGGTAGCGTGCTCGTGCATATGAGCCCTAGTTTAAAGACAGTGGTCTTTTCTTCCAAGTTTAATGGCTCCTTGATATGCTCATCCAAGGCATCAACGATGGAATTTCCTTCTCCGTGTTGACGCCACGCCCACTCTGCAAGGTTCGTGTGCTCATCCCCGTCGTTGGGCTCTCTTCCGGTCACAAGTTCCAAGAGTACGACTCCAAAACTGTAAACGTCGATCTTCTCATTCACTTTTGTCGTATAGGCATATTCTGTAATCAAGGAAATAGTTTGGTTAGTACGCATTTTTTTCACTGTCGAATAGGGAAATATAGAAAGTGTAAGAAACAGGAAAGAAAAACATGGAAAGGGACAGGAAATGGCACAGTGCACCGAGTGGATCTACAAACACAAGACGAACTATGGAATGAACGATGAATATAGTAGATAACGCGTGTGCTCTTACCTGGAGCCATGTATCCAAATGATCCAGCAACAGCAGACATGGTGTTAAGGTTGTCGCGTTTGGCCAGAATCTTGGCAAGGCCAAAATCAGCTATCTTTGCCTTGAACTCAGAATCCAACAAGATATTGCTCGTCTTCACGTCGCGATGAACGATCCCCGGTGTGCAGTCATGGTGCATGTAACACAAGCCCTGTGCAGCTCCAATTGCAATTTCCAACCTCTTGGGCCAATCCAACACGACACGACGAGTCGGATCAGTCTCTCTCCTCTTCTTCACATGTAGCCACTTATCTAGACTTTGATTCTCCATGTACTCATACACAAGCAACTTTGAGTCCTCACTAGAAACGCAGCACAACAACTTCACTATATTGGAATGCCTGATTGTTCCCAATATCTCAACTTCTGCCAAAAACTCTTTGTCTAACTTGTGGTCTAACTTCCCTTTGGTCCAAATCCTCTTCACAGCAACATAGTCTCCTGAATTATTGACCGCGACTCGATAGATTTTCCCAGACCCTCCACACCCAATCAAGTTATGTTCTGTCAATCCTGCAAGAATGTTTGCCTTGGTGAAACTAAACCTTTGAAATGAGGTCAGTTTCCACCCGGCGAGATTTCGCTTGAGTTTCTTCCTCTGGTAGTCTCTAACTATCAAAAAGGTCAATAGAACAGTAACCAAGAACAGAATAACCGCCAAAACCAGAATCAACGCGAGAATCGTGGGAGATAAATCGTTGGATTTTCGGGTTTTGGATGAACAGGATCGGAGATTTGGAATAGGGGTAGTGGAACAAAGTTTGGAATTGTTCAAGAAACTGGTGTCATAAGCTAAGTTATCAAATGCACTTGGGATTTGGCCAGTAAGTTGGTTGGATGACAAGTTCAAAGTGGTTAACCTCAACTGGCCTAATTCCGCCGGAATTTGACCGGAAAATTGGTTTTCCGACAAGTCTAGGTTCAAAAGGTCAGGCAAATCTCCGATCATCGCCGGAATTGGACCGGTGAGTTGGTTCCTAGCAAGATTCAAAGTGTTCAGATTTTTCCATGACAAAATTGTCGTGGGAAGATCTCCGGTTAATAAATTCCCATCTAGATTCAAAGTGATCAGCTGCGGAAGATTAGTCAATTCCACCGGAATTCCGCCGGAAAACTGATTGTTACTTGCCATGAAAACAACTAATCTCTCCCAAGAGGAAACCCCACTTGGAATCTGACCTGAAAACTTATTATCACTGATCTCCAACCGCGTTAAATTCCAAGCCAATTCACTCGGAAGCTTACCCGAAAAAGAATTATTACTTATCATCAACTGTGACAAGTTAAACAACGTGTAAATACCTACCGGGAACTCGCCGGAAAATTTGTTGTTGTGAAGCTGAATTGTTCGCAGAGAAGGGCAATTTGCCAGCGATTTGGGTACTTCTCCGGCCAGATTGTTCGAAAAAGCAACAACTCCGGTCAATCTCCTGCCAAAACACAAGTTTTGCGGCAAGGCTCCGGTGAACTTATTATCGCATACTTCAAAAGCTTCTAGATTCGAATGAAGGCCCATATCAGGTGGTAAGGTACCATTCAATTGATTCCAGAAAACTCTGAAATTTCTCAGCGCCGGAAGTAATTCGATGCTCGCCGGAACTTCGCCGGAAAGTTGATTGGAAAATAGATGGACGACTTCCAATTGCTGCAACTTCCCAAAATCCTCTGGGATTGAACCACTCAAGTTGTTATTTGATAAATCGATCTCGGCTAAGCTCAATGACTCGATAGGACTCGGAATTTCACCGGAAAGTGTGTTATTGTATAAATATACAAAACTCAAGTTCTTCAATGAGAACAGAGCTTTTGGAATTGGACCCTCTAATTCATTAAAAGATAAATCCAAGTACCCAAGACTCGACAAACCCGAAAAATTTCCGGGTATTTTGCCGATTAAATTGCAACGCCTCATCCACAAGTAAGTCAATTTCTTCAATTTTCCAAACTCCGGTGGAATTTCCGCCGGAGTAAACAGGGGATTATCAGCCATACCCAGATGCTCTAAATTCGACAAGTTTCCGATTTCGGCCGGAAAACTGCCGTTGAACTGGTTTTGGAACAAGTACAAGGTCTGCAGCTCCTGCAGCCGGCCGATAGCCGGTGGGATGTCGCCGGAGAAGTTGTTTGCCGCGATGTTGATGTACCGGAGGGAGGAGGAGAGGCGGTTGATGTCGGATGGGATGGGACCCACGAAGTAGTTTTGGGAGAGGTCTAGGTATTGGAGGTTTGAGCAGTTGTAGAGAATTGTGGGGAAATTTCCTGGTAAGTAATTCCAGGAGAGGTCCAGTTTGGTTAGGTTTTTTAGGTCACAAATGGAAGGTGGGATTTTTTCTGTGATGTTGTAGTTTACGAGGCTGATTCCGGTGACCGCACCGCCAGCGGAGCAGGTGATTTCCGGCCAGGAACACGGCGGCGATGAGGTGTTCCATGAGGATAGCTGCGGAGGGTTTCCCCACTGCTGTTTGATGGTGAGGAGGGTAGTTTGGTCATCCGGAGATTGCGAAATTACAAGAAAGGGCATGAGAGTGAAGAGGAAGTAGAAGAAGTGGGGTGGGAGGTTTGGGCATGGGGAGGGTAGTTTCGGCATTTTTGTGGGTTTTCAGTTGTGAACTTGAATGTTCAAGTGTTGGTTGGGATAGGATGGGAGTTTTTATTTCCCGGGAAAAAGTGAAGGGGCAAAATGTGGCTTGACTTTCAAATTTGATAGGCTTTGGGGTGTGTTTGGTTCTATTTATATCTTTTGTTTGTGGAAGTGTACATAATTACAAAGTCGTGTGCCATGAAAGTGATGTGCATTGTATTTTTCCAAGGAACCAAATAACTTTTTTTTGATAAATATGAAAAAAATATGTTGTGAAAATTGCATCGTCGTGTCACACATTTTGTTTTTGGTCCGAAAATTTCACGTCTTTTTATGAGGGATCAATTTTTTGGGACCAAGGGAGCATCGATAAATTTGGTCCACAGATTTTGAGTTTGAGGATGTATTATCATTGTAGTTTATTGAATTTTCTCAACTTTTTTTGGCTTCATGATCAAAGCATGAATTATTTGTTAAAAAAATTGAAAACTTCTCATGTCATTCGAAATTAACAATTGCTTGGAAAAAAATAAAACTTTTCAACACGTTAATTTTTAATATTTGAAATGAAAATTAGAACATCATCGTTACTTCATCATGAGTAATTACTTAACAAAATCGACAAGTATTCAGTTCAACCGAATTAGAACTTGCCTGTTTATTGAACAAACTTTCTAACAAAACCAAACTCAAAATTTTGGAACTTGATGCTCCAAATCTACCAATTAGAGTCTTTGAGAAAATTTTGGAACTTGATGCTCCATTGCCGCGGTGTTCCTGGCCGGAAATCACCTGCTCCGATGGCGGCGCGGTCACCGGAATCAGCCTCGTAAACTACAACATCACAGAAAATATCCCACCTTCCATTTGCGACCTAAAAAACCTAACCAAACTGGACCTCTCCTTGAATTACTTGCCAGAAAATTTCCCCACAATTCTCTACGACTGCTCAAACCTCCAATACCTAGACCTCTCCCAAAACTACTTCGTGGGTCCCATCCCATCCGACATCAACCACTTTTCCTCCTCTCTCCGGTACATCAACATCGCGGCAAACAACTTCTCCGGCGACATCCCACCGGCTGCAGGAGCTGCAGACCTTGTACTTGTTCCAAAACCAGTTCAACGGCAGTTTTGGAACAAGTTCAAAACCAGGAGTTTGGCCAATATGTTTGGAGCATCAAGTTCCAAAATTTAGAGTTTGATTTGTGTTGGAAAGTTTTTCAATAAATAAAATTAATGGGTTGAACTGAATACTTGTGTATTCATGAACTCAATAAATATTGATCAGACAAATCCGTCCCTTTCATTTCTTCCAAACTCCAAAATACCCACAGGTTGCAGCCGTGTTCAGCTGTCCATAAAATTTTAGGATTTTAAGAGGGAAATGATTTCCACACCCATTTTATCCCCACACACTTCCTTTTTGTCTTTATTCAACCTGAAATTATCAAATTACCCTTACTTCAAGAGTCACCTTTTCCATATGTAAGACAATTTGGTAAATTCAGGTTGAATAAAGACAAAAAGGGAGTGTATGGGGATAAAAGGGGGCGTGGAAATCATTTCCCTTTTAAGATAGTATGTTTGTGAATTGTGATTCGAGTGACTGATGACGTGATATGAGCACTTAACCAGCACGATCTTGGCCTCAAGTTTTGTGTTGACGGGGGAGTCAACACTTACCTGGCCCGGTAGTTTTTTTATAACCCGATATCCAGGTCAGCTTGCATGCATTTTGAATTTCGGGATTTCTGAGGTAATGACCGGACATAATCCCCAGTGACCCCACGAGTTTGGTGGTAAGAAGAATCGAATCTGAAACGTTAGGCTCTGTTTGGAACTTAGGAAAAGAAAGAGAAAAGATGGGAAAATGATTGAGAATAAAATTAGAAGGAAAATTGAAGAGAAAATGGGAGGAAAGTTCCATAGGAATTTAAAATTTTCCTTCCTCTTTTTTTTTTTAGAACCAAACAAAGGAAAAATTTCTCTTCCTTTCCCTAAGATCCAAAGAGAGCCTTAGATGTGAGCAAATCCCTAAGTCCCAAGGTAAGATCACTAGTTAGTGCTTAAGACATGGGGGTATGCTCTCTTTTACAATTTTAGGTGTTATTAGAGCAACCCAACAATAACTCCTCAAAAAAGTTTGTGAACAGTGCATATATCTATTATAACTTGACACTTTTTCTATCAACACTCCAACAACACTCCCTATTACCCTCCCTATTTTTAATAAATT
>JAXBDA010003442.1:0-34673 GCA_036023075.1 Gaultheria prostrata
GTTCTAGATGCTGGAAATTGGTTTTTGGGGTTGCTGAATTCCCAGATTTTTGACCAACACTTCCTAGTGGACTTTGATCACTTTTGGGACTTCATATTAGTCGCGTTTGGACTCGTTTGACGTCATTTTATCATATATCCACGATTCAATTGATACTCACTTATGTATGGCTTTCTAGCTTGAATTCAATTGATGTTTCATTAAGAGATGCGAACGGCTTTTATGCTAATTGTGGATACATGTTACAGAAACTGAAACGGGCACGTCCGGGGTGCCGAAACCGTAGTCGTGTCTTCCTTTTTGGAGACCGAGGTGAGTGTTTGATTCGCAGATGTTTTTTTTCTTGGAATTGAACTGTGGCTTCGTGCCGAATAGACTTCGTGTCGAATTGTGGCTTCGTGCCGTGTTGGCTTTGTGCCGTGTTGGACAATTGAGTCCTGAAAATTGGCTTCGTGCCGTATAGGCTTCGTGCCGGACTGTTACACATTTCTATTTTTAATCGTTCAGTTTATTTGAACTACATCTATGTCTCATTACACTCCTGGAACTCGTTCGAGTTCCAGTTTTGCAGGTTTTGTAGATGTCCGCTGCTAGTCTCGCTGGGTGGGCGTAGCCTTACTCGGGGTTGCTTGTCGGGAGTGCCGGCAAGGCTTTGGCTAGTTTGTAGTAGAAAATGTAAATTAGTTTTTTTTTTCTTTTCTAAAGACTTCCCCTGTGGCTTGTAAAGACGTTAATCTTGTGTTATCAATAAAAGATAAAACTGTTTATTTTCTAGCTTTAGACATACTTTGGAGAATTTATGTTGTCTTGTTGCACTCTGAATCGGATTAAACTCATTGGAGGATTAGTTCGGGGTGGGGTGTGACATTTTGTCACTCATGGATGGATGTTTATTTGATTTTTATAGAGATTTTGCAGTTTCGTTATGTAAAATGACTTACATTAACAAAGACTTGAATCTAAAACAAATCACATCTAGCACTGAAAATGCGTGAGACACTGTGGGGAAATGCAGGCATAAGATCTTTGATACTGGGAGAGACACGTGAAATTGACTCGATAGAATTGGACGCTTTTGGCTTTATGTAGGAAACTGAAAAAAAGAATGAAATGAGAGGAATTTAGAGTGTAAACGCCCCGAAGCTTTGATAACTTGGCCTGATTAATTGCGCAAATCCCGAATGTATATCACGATGCTTGCAAATCCATGAGATTAAGTAAATCTTGAAAAATTGCAATCCGGTGTGCCGAAACTTGGTTTTCGGCAGATCCGGGTCTTCCGAAGGAACAGAAACTTGACCAACTTGTGAAGTACACTTGACATATTGTTCCCGAGCTTGAAAACGTGTGACACGTCCTTGCTTGAAGTGAATATCCCGAGAAGTTATAGAAAAGTTGCAAAAATCTTGCCCGAATCTTGTATCCGGGTTTTTTGGCGTATCTGTTTATCGAGATGTCCTTGAAAATGCCAAGCAATCCTTCCACTAAGCCTTGGATACTCATTTGGTGTTGTATGTACAAGAAGAGTGGCCAAAAGTAGCACGGAATGGGTCCCGGTGTTGAAACAGATGCCGCATTGTGCACTTATTGATGCCGTACGGTGCTGCTGTTTGGTAGCCCCACTTCTGACACTGTTTGCTTGCAGTCTGGCCTATGTTTTGACTTCCCAAGGTATATTTGCACGTCTAAGAGCCTTGAAAGGCTAAACCCAACCTATTTTGAGGAAGTTCACAATTGTTTCTTGACCTTTGCATTTCCCGATGTGGCACGCTTCCCGAGACGCGCATTTTTCGAGATTTTTGAACTTTTCATGCTAGAATGGCTACAAGTAGCCTTGCTTCCATGGCATATTCATCCCAAAAATCATTCTGCATACTTTCTCTCACAGTCTCTCAATGGCCATTAGTATCTCAGCTATGGTCCGTCCCTGGCTTGACGAGCTTGATGGCCTGGGCTGGCTGAACTTTTGTGACCATAGATTGGCACCAATGCGTTACATTCGGGATGTAACTATATGTCCTGAATTGCTCCATGCTACTATCCATTTCTGGGATCCAGAAGTGCACGGTTCCGTTTCGGCTTTTAAGAGTTATGCCCCACGATGGAATAGTTCCACGCATACCTTGGATGTTTCGACTTGGAGACGCCTGATATTCCTCTTCAGGGAGTGAGGTATGCTGATGTGTTGTCCTCAAAGCTGGGTTTGAGCAAAAGTGCGGCAAGGTCTATGATCCAGGGAGGTGTGTTGAACGTCCCGCGCTAGATCAACCAATTTCGTCCCGAAGGCTTTGCTTTGTGTCTTGTGATCCTTGCGGCATTCTTGTTTGTTCGCTCAGATCACCAGGCAAGTGCAGCATTTGTGGGAGTGCCCAGGTAGATGGTTTTGGCTGAAACTTTGATGGGTCTGGATGGAGTCCATGCTGGACGAACCAATGTCTTTGAAGGCAGTGCTTTGCTCCTACATGTAGGTTTCTCACTCAGCTCTCCTTTTTCTGTTTTAGCACTCCTTCTCTTTTTACCTCAACACTCAGGTTCAGGCTTTGTATGGTTCCTTACTTGTCTTTTTTCTCATGCAGATTTGGTTGTGTGACAAGACTGCTCTTCTGGAGGCAGTGCCGCGAAATAGGATCCATTAAACACAAGGTTTTGTTCAGAGGGATTACCAGGAGTTTCACAGGAGTGTTCCTGGTTGGGTTCAGGTGCTTTTCCAGCTGCAAGAGGACACAATTTCTTGGTGCTTGAACTGGCTGACTCGTCCCACCATGACAATGAGCAATATGGGTCATCATCGAGTAGTGCTGGCAGGTCTGACTTGTTGGACTTTTTACATCCCTTACCGCATTCTCCGACAGCTCGGTGTTAGTCAAGCAGTACCATCTGTATACCCTGAAGACTTTGTCGTGCCCAATTTTAATCATGCAACAATCCAGGCCTATCAGCGTACTTGGAGAGAGCGCGCTACTATTCCCAGATATCAGTATCCCAGCATTGTGCTTCCAGGGCGTTATAAAAGATGGTTGACACAAGAGATTGCAAGAAGAGAAAATGGAGATCAAGTTTGACTTTTGCTTGCCTTAATGTACCCGAAATAAATTGTTGACCCATGACATGTTTCATGTGGGCTGAAGCTTTGCTTTGTGTTGTTTTGTTGTGTGAAAGATTCATGCCCAGCCATGTAATCGAAGCAATTAGTTTGAATAAAAGTGATTTATGAAAATTTGCTGCTTTGATTCTCGTTGATTGTGATTGTAAGCGCGAATGACGGCTGTGGATCAACTAAAGAGATTTTTCAAAAGATTGCGACCGATCCTCAATGTGAGGATGCCTACGTATCCTTAAAAAGGAATCAGGTCATGACGTAGTCCATGCCTAAAAATGTTGGCTAGGGTTCGCTCGAGTATTTTCACTCTCTTTTTGTGCTCTAACTTTTGCCTAGTACCGCCCTTTCGGGTTTTCGGTCTAATGAGCTTTCAATTGATTTTGTCTTGAATTTTGCCTAAGCCGCCCGATGTGGGTTTTCGACCTTGCAGACTTGCTCTAATTTTTGCCTGGCACTGCCCGCCCTTGCGGTTTTCAGTCCAGCGAGCATTCTCTCAGGGGTAGTATCTCTTGAGCTGATCCATGTTGACCAATGTAGAGAATTCGTTACCGTCAAGATCGATGAGCTAAGTTACGCTTCCAGACAAAATTTTCTTGATGATGTACGACCCTGCCTATTTTGGCCTAAATTTCCCGCGCGGATCAAAAACTGGAGCCCGGATTTCCTTCAGAACCATGTCTCCTTCTTGCAATTTTTTGGATTTGACTTTCTTGTTGAAAGCGCATGCGATTCGACGCTGGTACCCTTGAACATGATACAAGGCTTTGAGCCTCCTCTCATCGAACAACATGAGTTCTTCGAACCTTGCGCTTTGCCAATTAGCTTCTTCGATGTCTGATTCTATCAAGACCCGTAGAGATGGCACTTCAAGCTCGATAGGGAGAACGGCTTCCATACCTCAAACCAAAGAATAAGGTGTTGCACCTGTTGGAGTACGGATAGATGTCCGGTATCCCCAAAGTGCTAACGGCAATTGTTCGTGCCAATTCTTCGCAGACTGAATTGTTCTTTCCAGTATTGTCTTGATAGTCTTGTTGGCAACTTCCACAGCTCCGTTGGTTTGCGGCCGGCAGACGGTCGACTTGTGGGCCCGAATCCCAAAATCTTCGAGAACTTCTGCAACTCTACCCTTGAAGTGAACACCATTGTCAGACACAAATGCATGAGGCACGCCATAACGGTAGATGATGTTCTGCTTGATGAAATAAGCGACCTGAACCGCTGTAAGAGTTGTGTATGAAGCCTCAACCCACTTGGTGAAATAGTCGATGGCGACCAGAATAAACTTGTTCCCGTTTGAAGCAGTCGGGGTGATTTTGCCGAT
The DNA here is from genome assembly GCA_036023075.1 of Gaultheria prostrata. Lineage (NCBI taxonomy): Eukaryota > Viridiplantae > Streptophyta > Magnoliopsida > Ericales > Ericaceae > Gaultheria > Gaultheria prostrata. Next base: position 4,425 of record JAXBDA010003442.1, read on the forward strand.
GACGTCGTTGCCCCCGGTTGAGAAAGGCCAGGGCGAAGTCATGGGATGCAGCTCTGATGGTGGTATGTGCACGAGATTGGCATGAATCTGACATTTGTGACATTTTCGCATGTATTCGATGCACTCGGTTTCCATGGTAGACCAGTAGTATCCTTATCGCAAGACCTTCTTGGCAAGCATCGCCTCGTTCATGTGACGGCCACAGACTCCATTGTGGATTTCTTCCATGATTCTAGTTGCTTCTTCGCCATTTACGCAGAGTTTATGCATTCCGCAGTGGGATCTTCGTATAGCCTGCCCCGCAGATAATGTAGTGAGATGCTAGCTTTCGGAGAGCTATCTGGTCCTTTCTGTCGGTCCCAACCGGGTATTCGCCCTTTTCAATGAAGTTCCAAATGTCGTGATACCATGGGAGACCATCGTCAGGCTCATCAATAGCCATGACGTATTCGTAAATGGGCTTGTCCCTTTTTTCAATCATGATCGGTCGGAGTTGGACTCCATTGGGTATCTCCACCATGGAGGCTAGTGTTGCCAAAGCATTAGCAAATCGGTTGTTCAATCGGGGCACATGCGTGCAAGTGACTACCTGGAATCGTGGAATCAGATCGTCAAGGTCCTTATGGTAAGGTTTCAACTTGTCTTCCTTGACCTTCTAGTCGCCGTTTGCTTGTGAAACTACAAGGTTAGAATCTCCGATCACTTCCAACTTTTTGACACCAATTTCGAGGGCGGCTTCCATCCCTACAATGCAGGCTTCATATTCTAGCTGATTGTTGGTGACTTTGAAGTTTAACTTGAATGCAAGAGGAATGTGTGATCCTTCTGGAGAGATAAGCAGAACTCTGATCCCGAATCCTTTCTGGTTGGCAGCTCCATCGAAATATAACAACCATACATCGTTGGTCGTTGTCATGACATTTTCATCGGGGAATTCGAATTCCACATCTTCTGGACCTTCTACCGGATGATCGGCCAGAAATTCGGCGACAACCCTTCCTTTCACAGACTTCCGAGTCACATACTTGATATCAAACTCAGCTAGCAGAAGCAACCAGCGTGCCAGCTTACCAGTGAGAGCTGGTTTCTCAAACAGGTATTTGAGAGGGTCCATTTGAGAAATCAGCCTTACTGAGTAGGCTAACATGTAGTGTCTTAGCTTCTTGGAAGCCCAAATTAAAGCCCAAGAAACCTTCTCTAGGGAAGCGTACCGTTCTTCACACCTTACCATCTTCTTGCTGATGTAGTAGACTGCTCTTTTGCTTCTGCCTTCGCCTTCTTGTGCGAGCATGCATCCCATGGTTGATGGGGTAACTGACAAGTACATGATGAGAGGTTGCCCCGGCGTCGGTGGCATCAGTACCGGAGGGTTCTGAAGATAACTTTTGATGGCTTCAAAAGCTTTCTGGCATTTGTCGTTCCATTTGAATGGCATACCCTTTTTGAGTAGTTGAAACATCGGCTCGCAAGTTAAGGTCAACTTGGCGATGAATCTGCTGATGAATTGTATTTTCCCGAGATAGCTTCGAACTTCTTTTTCTGTCCGGGGTGGTTCCATTTCGAGAATTGCCTTAATTTTGGAAGGATCTATCTCAATGCCTCATGTGGTGATCATGAATCCCAACATTTTTCCAGCTGTAACTCCGAATGTACACTTCTTAGGGTTGAGACACAACCGGTATTTGCGAATCCTTTCAAAGAACTTTCTGAGTGCGGGTAAGTGCCCTTCTCTTTCTTTGGCCTTGACGATCATGTCATCGACGTCGACCTCAACTTCCTTGTGAATCATGTCATGTAATAACGTCGTGGCTGCCCTCTGATAGGTTGACCCGACATTTTTCAGTCCGAAAGGCATGACCCTGTAACAATAAGTGCCCCACTCCGTGCTGAAAGTAGTCTTCTCACGGTCTTCGGAAGCCATGAGAATCTGGTTGTATCCGGAGAATCCATCCATGAAGGAGAGGAGTGCATGTCTAGCAGTATTGTCCACAAGGACATCCATGTGGGGCAATGGGAAATCATCTTTAGGAGTGGCCTTGTTTAGATCCCTGAAGTCTACACAGACCCGAATTTTTCCATTCTTCTTGGGAACAGGAACAGTGTTTGCAACCCACTGAGGGTATTCTGTTACCATTAGGAACCCAGCGTCAATCTGCCTCTGAATTTCCTTCTTGATTTTCAGCACCCAATCTGGCCTCATTTTTCTTAGCTTCTGCTTGACAGGCTTTGCATCTGGGTAAAGCGGGATTCGATGCTCCGCAATTTCGGGGTCGATACCAGGCATATCTGCGTGTGACCATGCAAAAACGTCCTCGAATTCTTTCAGGAGATCCGAGTGGGCCTTGAACTCTTCGGGAGATAGTCCGGAACCAATTTGAACCATTCGCGGATCATTTTTGTTTTTCAAGTTTATGGAAACAATTTCTTCTTTTAGAGGCTGAGCATGCCTTTCGTCTTCCCTTCTGATTAGAGAGCGAAGTTCTTCTGGAATTTCTTCCTCGAATTCGATCCCCTCATCGTTGGGGTCAACACAATTTATTTCGGACACAGCAAGATAAGCAGAGTCTATTTCATTGATAGCAAATGTGGGGCCCCCAGGGGTGTGATACATGAGAGTGGACTCAAATTGGAAAGAAAAATGATGACACGGGGGAATGACAGATACATGCTCGGGTTCAAACTCAGTCTCAGAGTTGGTGCTAGACTCAAATTCAGTGCTAATGTAAGTGATCCTAGGTACAAAAGTGCAATTTTTATAAACACCATTGGCATCCACAATGAGTGTAGTGACATCTCCAAGGGCATCACGGCTCAGCATCATCAGCTCCACCTCCTCGGCAAGCTCCAAATCAGGCTTTAAATCAAACAACATCGCAGCAGGCCCGCCTTCTTGTACACCTATCAGGCTTTCTTCCCTGAACAGTGATTGGAGATTCCCTGAGTCAAGGGTTTCGATCCAGTCGACCTGGAATGCCTTAACTAGTTCTTCCCTCTTTTCAGCTTCATCGTCACTGTCCCAAGTGTCGTTTGCAAAGATTTCAAAACCTGGCAGCTTGATCTTTGAATCTCCCCAGTCGACCTGGGGACGGATCCCTGAATCTCCGTGAATGGTTAAAGTTCCCGTGGCCAGACCAAGTTGGACTTTCTAGTGTAGGGAAGAAGGTACTGCCATGATATCTGACCGATGAAGCCAGGGCCTGCCCAACAGCAGGTTAAAAGATGACGGGATGTCGAGCACATGGAACTCTATGTCTGTTTTAAAGCTTTCAATGATTACTTCTATCTGGATGATTCCAGCTACATCCCTGCGCGTGTTGTCATATGTGCATACTCCAAGGTTGGATGGCTGAAAGTCTTTGTTCTTGAAACCGAGACAGTAGGCTGTCCTCAGGGGACACACATTCAGTGCGAATCCATTGTCAAGTAGAACGACTGGGACCCATTTTCCCATGCATTTGAGAGTGATGTGCAAAGGTTTGTTGTGACTTGCTCCCTCTGGGGGTAAATCTTTTTCAGTGAAGGTGACGACGTGCTTGGCACGAGCAGGTGTAAGCAGGGTTACCATAGTTTCTGGAGGAGTATCGGGTGGTACCTCCATGTTAGACAGAGTTTTGATCAGTTTCTGACGATGTTCCCTGGAGGAGGAGAGCAGGCCCCAGATTGAGACTGACGCTGGAGTTCTTTCAAGCTGTCTTTGGACCAATTCTTCCGCAGTTGCCCGGTTCCTTTGAGGTGGCTAAGTAGTGACTTCAGGTTCCACCGGAGCTGAATTTTCCTGAACGGGCTCATCCCAAATGAATTCTTCTGGCCAAATTCGGTGTGGAAGGTTTCCCTGAAGGTTGGCCGGTTGGTAGATTCGGCCACTTCTTGTTACCCGGTTGATGGTATCTTCCCATAGTTGCTGGTTTTCACCCCAGAAATCTGTAAATCTTTCACCAACTTTGCGTTTACCAGCTCGGATGGCTTCTCTTTTCTGTTTCCCATTCTGATCTTCAGACCACAAGTCAATCAAACTGTCTGGAGTTTTCTGACTGCTGATCTCAACTGTTTCTAGTTTTGCTTGCAGATCTGTTACCTTTGAATCTAGCCAGAAAGACTGGTCGAGCATGGATTTATTGACTGTCCACACTTCGTTGTTGCCGACTTGGATATCAACAACCTCATCTTCGTTCCATGTGGTTGTTCGGGGATCTGTGACCAGAACTGATATGTTGGAATCATGGGGAAATGGTGTCGATGGCCGCGGTAGAGACTCACCGATAATGTATGCCTGAGGAAACCAATCGTGATCACTGAAGACAGTCTTGATGGCTTGGCGGTTTTCTCCTTCAGGAAGCTGAGACATCATTGAGCTGTTTGTGAGGTTGTGTTGAATTTGTCCATTCTTATGGCTGAGATGATTTTCAGATTCCCCAAACAAGGTTGGGAGTGAAACAGTGTCCAGAGGGTCAGCACAGGTGGCTATCTTTTCAATTTGATTGATTCCGAAGTTCTCTGGTATGAAAATAGATGGCTTGTCATGAAATCCTGGGACAATGTACTGGCTCGGGTCCTAAGAGATTAGCAAAGAACTGAACAATGCTTGTTAAGAATCTTCCCACTCCTGATCGCTCATGGCCCATTCTCCTTGTTCTGTGAGGTCACCCCATTAGAGTTTGGGCTCCCGTTCAAAGTTTCCAATGGCATGGATTTCCGGATTTTCTAGCATTGTGACAAAGGGTCTTGATTCAGTGACTGGCACGATGTACAAGTTGGGATTGAATGAGTCAAGGTTTTGGCCTTTTAAAGTGGAGCTGAAGGATATCTGGTTGATTTGGATATTTTTCTTGTGGTCAGGCAAGGGATTGGAAATGGTGTTAGGCTTTTGCTTAGGAATTGGAATGGTTCCGTCATCAACAAAGTCTTTGACTATGTGCTTAAGGCATATACAGTTGTTGGTATGATGGCTAGGCATTTGGTGATAGGCACAGTAGACATTGGGATTGAGGTTTGAGGAAAGTTCTTAGGGTGGATCAAGAGGCTTGATGACATTTTTCTCAATGAGCTTTTTGTAGACAGTGGTAAGAGAGAAAGGGAATTGGTAGAATTCTCTTTTTAGCCGGGATGTATTTTGGAGAGGTTGTGACTGCGTGGCTATTTGATTAACTGGCTCGGTTTTGACCGGTCTGGGATTGGAGGAACTGACTTGAGTCTGGTGATAGGTATTGGGTCCGAAAATGGTATTGCTATTACCGAAGTAAACTCGCTTGGGCCGAGAAGCTGACTCACCTTTGTCAAATATGCCGATGCGGATTGCATCTTCCACGGCAAGGCCGGCTTCATAAAAGGTTTTGAAGTCGGCGGAGGTCTGAAAGACCACCAAGTGTTTAGCAAAGTCCGGTTCCAAGTTCCGGGTTATAATTCTCATCTGCTCTTTTTCCGAGGGTCGGTCTATCATATGTGAAGCTTTCCCCCTCCAGCGCTTGACAAAGTCGGCGAAAGACTCGTTCTTTCCCATCTTTGTAGATTCTAATTCTCGAATGGTCATCTCCAGCTGGATGTTGTAGTTGTATTGAGCCACGAAGGCTGCCCCAATATCTTCCTAAGTCTTCTTATTTGAATTGTCTACGTTCAGAAACCAACGGAGTGTGGGCCCCATTAGGGTTTGCTGGAACATTTGAGCCATGGCGTTTTTCTCCACATCATACATGGATAAGGTACCCACGTATGTTTGCAAGTGTACTTTTGGATCGCCGCTTCCATCAAATTTGTCTCAATCAATTGGCTTGAATTTGTCAGGCAGCTTGGCGTTAGGAAATAGGCACAGCTTCTCCATGTCAATGCCTGTAGCCGCAATCTTTTCATGTTTTTGGACTGATTCCTCCAGCTTGGCTACCTTAGCCATCATAGCTTCCATCCTTGAGTTATTTGACGATTCTCCAGACAAACGGGAGGTTACGTCTTGAATCATGATCATCATTTGAGCCATTTGCTTGCTGTTGGTGGCTCGCTGATCTTCCAAGGCTTTTTTGAGAATCCGAACCTCGGTCTTTTCTGACTGTTCTGTAGTCTTGGCCATAACTGGAAGGCTAGTTGACTGTTGTGCTTTTGACTTAGTTCGAATTAATCGTTGTTGGGGAGTTCGAGCCCTACCAGGTGCAGGAGTATTCTTGTTTTTGCAAATGGTTATATACTGATGGTATGAACAAATTAAATTAAATGATGTTGTATATGCAATCTATTTACATGAAGTGCTGTGCATGATGCAAGATTGCCCCAATTTTTCTGATTTTGCTGAATATGTTCAAGATTTTGAAAACAACGGCCGGACCGAGGTTGCCTACGTATCCCCGTGGAGAGGAATCAGGCAGTAACGTAGTTCGAGACTGCAATTTTTAGGCTTTGAATTTTTTTGCAAAGAGATGTCTTTTTTCATAGAAGTGTCACTGCGGGAGTGATACAAAAGAGTTCTAGTAGACGGAAAAATAGACTCGATAAACAAAGTACAGGCTATTACAAACACGATAAGTAGCCAGTACTGAAAACAACAACAGACTCAATAAGCAACTGCAACAGAGACAATAGACTTGATGAGCAAACAACACTCAAACTAGGCAACTGATGCTGGCTTTTATTCCAAAAAGGCCCTTGATGACTTGATAAGATCTGGCTGTAGCATACACTTTAACTTGTTCAGATTGCAACTTCAGGGGATGGGATGAGTTGGAGTAACTGGACTGGACGGCGAACTGGCTTCACCGACCTTTTGCTTCCCTTTGCGGGCTCTGGCTTCTTCTTCCTGCTGCTTCTCCCAAGCATACTATTCTTTGAGCTGGTTTGGGGACATGCCATCGTTGTTGCGAAGGCATTCTTCATAGCATTCTTCACAGTCACACACATCTTAGTACTTGTGACCAGTGACTGGGTCAGCAAAGTAGTACACAGGCTTGCCCTCCTCATCATGGTATTTGACTGGAGGCATGACATAGAAATTGTCATCATCTTCCTCGTACATAACAGTGATTTTGTCTGGGAGCATCCTTGGGCTGCTGTCTGGAGTGATGTAAAACTTCCAGCCTGAGTGGCTTTCAGTGTTATCCCACTGGTTTGGTAGATTTGATGGCTTGAGTTCAGGGACCGGATCGACCCACTTGTAGAGCTTGTCCCCTCCAGGGGTTTTCTGTTCAGGATTGCATTCCTCAACAATCCAGGTAGGAGCGTTGTGGTGAGCGGTGAAGGTAGACTTCAGTCTCTTGTTGCATGATTGGTCAGCCATTGTTCTGACGAAAAGATACTAATTTCATTTTTGGGAAAAGGGCAGGGCCTAATTGCAGTGATTTTTGAAAAAAAAGGATTTTGAAATATCCAGCATAACCAGAGATTGTTGGGGTAATCTCCAGGTGAGTGAAGTGACAGCCTAAGGCCAATCTAATTTGTGTATGCATGCAACATGAGAGCAGTATATATAAAAGCAGTAAGCGGGTAGCATGGTATGTGTAAAAAGCGGTAAACAGACAACATGCTGACAGGATATGGAAAAATAGTAAGCACGTAGCAGGATATATCACATAATCCTACCATGTGGGCCCTGTCGTAGGTTGGAAGGTTCTACGGCTATCTATATGCGAAGGCCGGTTTTGGTTTAGGGGGTTCCCCATACTAGAGCCAATATTTGCCTCCCTTTGCACAGAATACTGATGTGGCAAGGGTAATAACGGCAGGCTGACTCATCATCATCCAAGGTTGCCGAGAATCCTAGGATGTCCTAACACCAGCAAGCTGGATAGGGTAACCAGGACGCAGCGGCGGGGCTAGTAACCATGCACGTGCAAAGCAAAAGTTTAACAATAAAATCTTTTCAAAAATCCCACAAATATTTTTAAAGTATGGCTCGCTTTTTAAATTAATCAAAATCCTGAAATTTTACAAGGGCAAACAACCGGGAAAGCTCCAGTCCGGATTGATCGAGCTCTCACCCTAACATCATTCCTTTCTTCGACAGCGCGAAGCATGTACGTTGTGTCAAGCTTTCAAGGGTCGTTTTACAAGTGTAAAACGTCAAAAATAAAGATTAATTTAAAAAATATTGATCCCCAGCAGAGTCGTCATTTTGTGGACGGTCGGCCCATGCGCTTTTTGTTTTGTGTTTTGAAAAAGAGGCGAACTTAGGGAAAAAAATTAAAATTTTAGAGTCGCCACTCGGGGTTTAATTTTTAGAAAATGTTGGGTACCCGAGAAACCGTTTAGAAAAATATGACTCTTGTGCCGCTGAAAAAGGGTTTGGTCTGCGAAAAATAGAGATTTGGGTTCGGGAGCCAGGTTACCCGCGGGGAAGGTTTTGTTTAAAAAATGCACCCCGCGTGCCCGGAATTTTCCGGTCTCTACTAAATATTTATGGGATTTTTCTGAAAAGATTTTACTGAAAACTTTATTCACATAAACAATATATGAAGAAATACAAGCAAATGATATATTAGAGGAATAAATGACGACAATAAATCATGTAATGCACAGATAAACATTAAATAAAATGAAACGACCAAAAAGGAGGACGTAACAGTAAGAATCAGAAATAAAAAGGGGGTAACTGTAATAACTACCACCTGCAAATTAAGGAAACAGAGCATCGGGTTTCAGAAAACAGAGCATTGAAAATATATTTCCACTGATGCCGGTACGGTGTAGAAACTTACACCGCGCGGTGCAACCTTGATACCGTACGGTGTCACTTTCCGTTGCATTTTCAAAAAATTTGGTTTTCGTCAGAATGGGATTTAGGATCTGTTTTTGGTATGAAAACTATAATTTTTGACACTTTCAAAGAGTTTGGAAGAGGATTTTGATAAAAAAGAATGTATCTCCATTGAAATTAAAGCGGATGATTATAGATCAATCACCCGAATAATTTTCAGAGATTTTGTGATAACAAGAAAATTACCACTTTTGTTGAAATACAGTAGACTTCCAAGCTTGGGGAGAGTATTGAAGACTCATCCAAGCATGGAATTCTCCCCTCACATTGCCGAATTCAAGAAATTCGACAAAGAACATCGGTTTATACATTCGAGATACTTCTCTGGATCAAATGCTCGGATGAGCTTCTGGGTTTAAGGTTTCAAATATGGTTATTTGGATGAGTTTTGGAATGACAACTTTGAGAGTTGATGGGTTTAACGAGAGAGAAATTTTTTCGGTCAATTCGTATGTGAGTCTGTAGCTAGCCGAAATCGTTCAACGGAGGTGGGCATATATAAGCGAGGAGGTGTCGTACTCATCTTCATCGGGTGAGATTCGTACGCCAAAATGATAGTTTTTTCCGTGTTACGCGAGTGAGACTGAGCTGCTGGGCAACTCGGGAATCACGATGATAAGACAAGGACACCATGCGGTGTGCAAGGTGGTGCCGAACGGTGCAATGGAATTTTAGGTCGTACGGTTCTAAGAAGAAAGCCGTATGGTTCAGGTGATTTTGGGATTTTGGTGAGTTTGATCCAAGGGACTGTTCCGAGGTATATTCCGTGCTCTTTCATCATCGGGGATGCGCAAGTCATCAAAATTAGGGTGTCTACAGATCCTCTTAATATTATGGGGATGGCGGTTTGGATCTCTTCCCTGCTCGCTATTGTAACTTGGTGGTTAGGGTCAAGCCTGGTGCTTTGAGGGCGACGGGTTCCTCCGCCTCTAAAAGGGTTCCTTTTTCTCACCCTATGTCGGCTGAGCTCAGCAGGGGGTGCTGGAGAGGGTAATTGGACGTGCTGGGGGCGACGGGTGAGGTGGTTACCCTCTCGTTTGACACCGCCCCAGTAGGATGGAGTATAGCCGAGCAATACATGGGTAGCACGGCCGAGTCCGACGGGAACAAGCTTCAACCTGTTGAACAAAAGCGCTTGAGCAATCTGGTCACGATGAAGTTGGTTGTGGTCGAGATTGTAGCTGGCGCCCAAATTCGCCACTACAGCAAAGAGGAAATACAGAGTTAATTGAATTGTGAATACAGAAGTAAAAGTAACCCTAGGAAAAATTGAAAACAATTGAGGAAAGGGACTAACGTGGACCAGTGTCAGGTAGAGGGATACGCCACGAGATGGGGTTGCCCTCAGGGGTTCTGGGTTCCCAATTCCCGGTCACCACAAGGTAATCATTCTGTTTTCCCCTCGCCGAGTTAGGAAGGTCAGTGATCAGCTGTTGTTCCTTCTTCCTCGCCTTGAGGTAGTAGGTGACGTCGGCAGTAGAGACGACAAAGTACAGCCTCAGGATTTCAAACCACCCTAAATTGAAATTAATGACCTTATTAAGGGCGACTACGCCCAAAACTAACCGAACGAAGTTAGGGCACATCTGAATGGGGCATAACCTACACCGTTCACAGACCTTGCAGAGAAAGGGGTCAAGGGGAAATTTTAAGCCACCCTCAGTGATACAAATAATGGGGATATGGATTCTCCCATCGATTTGGTCATATTCCGGCAAGGTTTGGGGGCCTGGGACGCTAAGATGGATGTCAGCGGGAATGTCGTGATCCCGCTGGAATCTCCTTATATTCTCCTCCGAGTTAACCAGGTCTAGAAGTTTTCCCGTGATTGTAAAAACCCTAAGTAAAGGGAAGGAGATGGAAGCAACGATGGAGGTAAAGATTAGGAACTTAAAGGTGGAGTAAGGGTTCCTAAGGGAGATTTTCTGGTGAAGGAGAACGGAGTGGCGGCTGACGCGATGCTTGAAGGCTGCAGAAATGGCGGCTTAAAAGCTACTTCTCTCTCTTCTTTGCTCTGGAACGAAATATGCAAGTGAGGGGGAAAATGAGGAGTTTTGGGTGTTTTGAAATGATGCAATGATGGCCATGCACAAAAATCAAGGACAACGGGGGGTGTGACGTGCAGGATATCCCCCAAACCGTCTTTTGGTCTTGTCAGGTATGCAGCATACGTCGCATCGCATTAAATGAAAAAGCATTATGCCCCCCACGTGAGGGGATAGGCCATGTGAGGAGCCAGGCCTCTGTGATAGGCCCAACCAACAGCTGAATGGCACGGGATGAGCTCTGAACACCACTATTCGATGGTGATGGTCAGAGCTGGGGAGCAATTGGAGAGGGTAAAACCCGTATCCCCTCTAAGGTGCCCTAGGTCGGCCCTAACACGTGGGGGAGCCTTGAAGGAGAGCCGAGATGGAAAGGCCACGAGCAAGGCCAGGGACATAATGAGCAGTTAACAATAGCACCGCGATGGGGTGCAGAGCAAGACCGAGCTACGAATAGCTCGGCCCCAGGGTCTACAGACCAACAATAAGACAACCGTCCTACGTGGCAGCACGGTTGCACTGCTATTAAACTAACAGAACGGCAAGACATTCTGGAATAGTCTTGAATACTCTCTTATGTGATAAGAGGCGTATCCCGTGATTAAAGGGAATGACGGGAGCATTCCATATCGGATAAGGAATGTAGAATCCTATTGAGAGTCAGATTGCACGAACATATGGGAGTAAGCCCTATATGGAAAGGAATCCTATCGCATCAAGAAGACCAGTATGGTAATAAAACTGCACCAAATAGGACGAATCCTATTAGGAAGGGTTTCCTAACGCGGTAAGGAAACTAGGGCAACGAGGACCCTTGGTCAGCAAGCTATCCTACACCTACAAATACAGGCATCATGCCCACGGTGAAAGGTACGCTGTAACTCATTGTTATATGCATTGTTCTTGGCTTGTTTAGTATCTCCATACTAACTCAGGCATCGGAGGGCCTTTGCCATCAAGGGAATAGGTGCTCTAACCGTTCTTTGTTTTGCAGATCTAGATGCATCATCAAGATACGTGAAATCCACCCTCTACAGACTTGTTTGGCCGAGCATGTTTTTGTGGTCGTGCCCGTTTTGTTGCAAAAGTTGCTTGTTTTGTTTCATTTGCAGTTTGATTAATGAGCAGAGGAATATAAGCCGGGCTATTTTCAAACGTCTGTGGGATAGAGAATAAGTGATCTTAGTCTTTTTGAGAGAGCGAGGCTCTCAAGAGAGTGACTTTTGGTTCTGTTGAGAGAACGGGGCTCTCGGTTTGATCAGAAGGAGCAACCATTGACAAATGTGCACTTCGGTTTCACAAAAAAGGAGTGACCCTTGGTCTTCATTCAAAGTTATGAAATTTTTTCTTCAAAACGACTGAGTCCTAAACCAAGCCAGAATGGAGGAAGGGGACGGTTTTTCAAAATGTTGATTCTGGCTTGGTGCAAACCGAGTCCTATAGGGACGGTTTTTCAAAGATAGTATAATTTTTAAAGTACTCTGGCTTGGACCAAACCGAATCCCAGCCCAACCCAGAGTGGGGGGAAGGGGATGGCATGCAGTACTTAGAAGAATTTGAAGATGCTTGGGAAATATGAAACGATCGGTTACTATGTATAAGGTCAGCCATGACAAAACAATATCAAAGACTTTGGATTGCTCCGATTTGATTTGAGGACGGTTCGGTTTCATATCATCGGCTCAGCCCAGAAGAAGTTCAACCGTGTGGGCTAATGTTTATTTTGTGAACATCTGCGTCTACAGCTAAGTTTTCACAGATTGTGCATATAATTTGACAGATTGTGCATATAACTAGGAAGGAGCCAACAGATGGGAAAAAGCCTACAATCAAGACTGAATCCTCGATTTAGTAGAGGCCTACGGTTAAGCCAGGGGCTAGGAATCTCGGTCAAATTAAATACAAAGAGGACCGCTTCGGTTTGATTTGAGGATAGTCCAGTTTGAGAAAAGATTTGAGGAGGTCCGGTTTGATAAAAGAATTTGAGGACCTTGACAGTCCGGTTTGATAAAGGAATTTGAGGAACCTAGCGGTCCGGTTTGATATGAGGACCATGACGGTCTGGTTTGACAAAGGAATTTAAAGACCCTAGCAGTCTAGTTTGATAAAAGGATTTGAGGACCTTGAGGTTTGGTTTAATAAAAGGATTTGAGGGCCCTTGCGGTCCAGTTTGATAAAAGTATTTGAGGACCTTGATTGTCCGGTTTGACAAAAGAATTTGAGGACCTGACAGTCCAAGGATTTGGTCCTACAGTTAAAAGATCAACTTCCCGTGTCCACAAGGGACGACCGAGAAGTTGAAGGGCTATTGTAGTGAGACAAATCTGACAAGGCTCTGGGTCGATTTGATTAAAGGAGATCCGGAGTGTGTTGAGCCTCGTTGGGCTAAAAGTGTGTGTGGCACGAGCCAAAGCATTAAGGGTGACGTCACCCACATGCGACCAAGCAGTCACGAGATACATGGAGGGCCATGTGCCCGGTTAGATGAGGGGTGATGTCACCGTGCGTGTATGATCACAAGTAGCTTGGAGTGCAAGTACATGGAAGGCTATAAATACCAATGGATAGACTCTAGAGGAAGAGACACTCTTCTAGATCTAAAATTACTCTCTCCATTGTATTCTCTCTCTCTAGTGCTGACTTGAGCGTCGGAGTGCCCGCCGGCAAGAGGTCGGCAAGGCACTAATGGTTGTTACGTGTGTAGGTTGGAGCAACGAGGAGGGTTCGATTTGAGGAGGATCCACCGGCGAAATCACCCACCTACATAAATTTTTTTAATTTTTTTGTAAAATCTGTTTGTTTTTGTGTGTGTGGATGACGTCTATTTGTGTGTGGATGACATCTGCTTCATTCTTCTTTGTGTTGACTTTGTTGCATGTTTAATTTTTTTGTTCTTAAGGTGTGTTATAAAAATTTACTACTTCCTCCATCCCTTTTTAAGTGTGTAGTCTCGTAATTTCAATTTATTTTCTCTCATATCAACTTTTACATCTACTTTTCACTATTTACCCTTATCAATATAATAATACCGACCAACTTTTAAAAAAGAAATCTACTTTTAAAAGCAAAATAGGAAATGTACCAACTAACTTTTCAAAACACATATTTATTAAGGGACAACCCAAAATAGAAAGTTAAACACTATAAAAGGGACAGAGAGAATATATACGAATGCAAATTATATTACTTTAATGTATCTAGTAAGTCTTCGCCGCTTGAAAATTAATTGCCACGGGCATGACTATTTGTGCGAAGCACGTAGAAATGCCACTAGTGCTAATACTATAATAAGCTCATGCTTGTCCCATACTCCGACTTCGGGCTAAGAAATTTGATCCAACTAGGTTTGATAGAGCAAACCCAGATCTCTGGCCTACAATTTTGTGGGCTGCCAGATGAGCATGAGCAAGCTCCTGGCCTGCTTTTCTTTATTAAATAGGAGAATATAGTTATTTTTTTATATGTGTAGTTTAGTACAGTATCAATTTATTTTGATAAAGAGAGTAAAAAAGGATTGAAAACACCATGCAAAAGTAAGAGAGAACTAATTTAATTGGAAAGAAAAAAGTTATGATTCTCGATTGATGTCATACAAGTTATACCCCACCGTAGAGAAAAGCGGAACATAACAAATACAATAGTAATTGCTTTGTCTGTCATCTTATAATTGAGTGTTCTAACTCGAATTCTCTTGCTTTTGTTAATGCTTGTATTAATTAATTATGACAAGATCATAAACCATGTTTGATGTTGCTGCAAGATTAATTTTTCCCAACTATTGCTTCCTCCCCTTTTCTTTGTTGCTTTTTGAATGGGACGGAGCCAAGATTTATATGAAGAGTGGGCCAAATTTTAGAATCTAAAATTTCATATAGTGAAATGATTACATGAATTTTTAAGTATACGTTAAATTTAAGCATGAAATTCAAATTAAATCTACTCTCTTTTAAATTAAAATCACTCTTATGACAAAGTTAAATGGTAGGAGATGGATACACATCGGTAAAGTGTCCAAACTATTTTGTGTAAAAAAAGATTCTCGTTCTTGTGTTAGGAGAAGAGCTAAAATCAATTCCCTCTGTTTTTATCTTGGAGTCTCTCATAGGAGGAGTGTAAAATAATTAAAATACAAATAACCTTTGCTTACTTTACAGAATTATTTACTTTTACTATTGGTGTCAAGTTTATATTTTGAGATTTGGGACTGCCGACATTACATGTTATTACGATTATAGATATATGTAGATTCATGTTAAAAATTAGGTGAATTTACTATTTAAATGTAGATTCAAAGGTGGCTCCATCCCTATTTTTGAAAACCTTGCATTTTCTTGGAAAAATTGAAATTTACTACCGTGGTTAATTTTTTTGAAGTTCTTGTGCATCAATAAAAAAAGCTCAAGTAGATCATGTAATCTGGGTAACATAATTGGAAAAAAATTTCAAAAAAATATTACTCAAGAGAAAGTACCTTTTTCTAAACTGAACAAACAAAGGTGACGAAAGTAGCACATAACCAAAAGGGTAAAGTGGTAAAAAGGCCAGATACAAATGCCTTGACAGCACAAGACTTTAGTCCGACTCCCGCAAAGTATAATTCTTTCGGGTAGGCCGCAAATTGTTGTTGTGAATTCTTTGTATCGTGGCTAATTTTTTGAATTTTTTTTACATAAATTTGAAAAGGCTCAACTAGATCATGTAATCGATCGGTGTTAAATAATTAGAAAAAAAATTCACTAAAAAATTTACTCAAGAAAATGCACATTTTCCAAAAAGGGTAAAGTGGTAGAAAGATGGATGTAAATTCCTTCAAAGCACAAGTCTCTAGTTTTACCCCCACCAAAGGCATAAATCTTTGGACTAGGCCGCAAATGGTTGTTATGAATACTCTAGTCCCTGCATGAATAACCTGTACCAGAGAATGAATTATTTAAGGTGCGGGTAGAAAACAAAGAATGTTTAAGGTGCAAAAAACAAAGAATGTTTAAGGTATGAATCCTAGCCACTGCTGCCCCCTTGTCCGGCAACTGGTGGTGACGTCTGGAGAGTGCAGCGGTTAGATCAGTGTTTGGTTCTTTGTGGCTTTCAACATTTATCTACTTTCCTCTTCGTTTTCTTGCTCCTACAACACACTAGCACCACCTAGAACTATCTGACGTCTGATTGTACTGGGAAGTGGGTTTCAGAACTGTATTTCTGTTGGCTATTGGACGTTTTGACGATGTCCAGTGAGGGTTGTCAATGACTATTTGTTTCAGTTATCGATCTGGGTTGCCCTTTTGTTTATACCCATTTATTTCAGTTATAGATCTGTGCCCTTTTGTTTCGATTGTTCGTGATCTCAGTGAGGGTCGGCTAGTCACCGGCGAGGCTCGAAGAGCACTGATTTGGGTTTGGTAGTTGTCGTTGCCGATTTAACAAAAGTATCTATCTCCACACTTTACAAACCACAAGAACCAGTGGACAGAGGGAGTTTGAAGTTCTTATTTGCATGCTCTCTGATCTATTTCTCCGGTCCTTCGGTGATGTTGTAATGCAGCTCAAAAACCGTGGGTTGGAAAGCGTCGTATCAAACACTAGAGCTTTAGGTTAAAAAAAAAACACTTGAGCTTTAGACTGCTATACCAAAATTTGGGTTATTGGGGGCTTTTGGGCATAGCTAGGTTGTCCACTGAGTAGGCTGTCATTTATGCTTCTGATCTCAACGAGGGTGCCTATATCATTTTAATACCTTCTATAACAACCATAGGGGAATCATAAGGTAATCCTGCAGCTGATAATCGTGAAACTTTTGCCACTTTGGGAGGAGCTTTATAGTATGAATCCGAATGACGGTGACTCATATTTTGACTTGTGTGATGATGACTTCGACCAAGATGCTCGCAATGTTTTAGGATTCAGTTCTGTGGGAATTTATGATGACGACTCTGGTTTCCAATCGGATCCTGCTAGTCCTAAAGAATTGCTTGGTTGGCTACACGTGACTAGTAGCATGAATAGGTCTCAAACCAAGGACAAGGATGGGCATTTCCACATCGAGGTGGAGTCAAGTAAGAATATGTGTTTAGTGCAGGATTTGTAAGGACCCGTATTTTTAAATGATTTTCCAGAAATAATATTGAGGAAGTGTTTTAAAAAGTGAATTGTGGGCCAATGTCAAGTTAGAATTACTTTTGGATTCATATGAAACACATTTGGAACACAAGGGGTGTATGTGCAATTAGGGGTGTGTATATTAGGATGAGTTAGGGCAAAATTTAAAACAAAAACACAACCCCTTTCTCTCTCTTAAGGGGCCGGCCATCTCTCCCTCCTTCCTCTCTCCAAAATTTCTTCATTTCTTCCACCAAATCCACACCTCCAACACTCCATAACCTCAAGACCCAACCTTAGATCCTTCATCTACGCGCTATTTGGCGTCCGGGTAACTTTGGTTTTGCTTGGAGGAGGTGTATTTCGGTTGGGGTTCAAGAAAAAGGCTAGGGTTTTCTTCTCTCCACATTTGAAGCTTAATCCTTGAGGTAGAGGACAAATTTCTACTTCGTCTAATTGTGCATTGTTGATTTGTTGCATATATCTTTGGATTAGCCACCAATTTCTAGTAAATCTTGATTTCCACCATTAAAATGAGTTTTCTTGATTAGTTCTTGATCTATGAATTTGATTGTTAATTGGCTCAATTGGTAGATGATTTACCCTCCCTCTATGTTTGTTGTTTGAAACCTCAAATTTTAGTCTAAAGCATCAAAATTGCCCTTAGGTTGAAATTTCACACCTAAAAGGGTGAAAATCTGCAGTTTTTTGTGCTCTGTAATTTGCCTCCATCGCCCTGGCGAGATTGGGGCAGCCCGGTTAGAATATCCAGCAAGTACTCCCAAAATTTGTTTTGTTCCGGGTCGTTCCTTGATGCTTGGTTGGTCCCCGTTTGCTCATATCTTCATGTATTTGACATCTTTCATTGAGATAACCCTCGAATTCACTTTGTAATCATAAAAATGTGATCGTGACACATGAATTGGTTGGAAAATTAGCGATACATAATGGACACGTACTACATTGAGTCGGTTTGACACTTATGATGAAAGTTATGACGAACGAGATGAAATGTGAAGTTTGGTAATGCCTTAATGAATGAAATATGATTAATGGATAAATATGGCATTGTGAAAGGGTGCACAGAGCCCACAAAATCCAGCAGGGGTGAACGGAGCCCATAAAATCCGGCAGGGGTGCACGGAGCCCAAAAAATTCGGTAGAGGGATAAACTTCATATTTAAACAAGAGGTTGACATTGTGATTGGATTGCAAATGTGGACATTAATGAAGGACAAAATAGATTGATAAATTTGGACATGTGACACGTTTGGTGTGAAATAAGGGTTAGCGAGTGGGTTGGTTGGACACATGGGTACTTGGTTGGACACTTGGGTACGTTGTGGACATTTGTCACATGTTGTAATCATCCGTAGTATTCCTTGATTATTTCACTCATGGTAGTCACTTTCTTATGCACATATCATGCTTTGGTACACCTAGCATTAGTAGAATGTTTTCTACTGGGCTAGTGAGCTCATCCTACCATTTTCAGGTAATCGGCAAAGAGCATGAGATGGATGCTTGGAGTGTGAATGCATGATTTGAAGCATACATTATCATGGAGTATATTATCATCTTTATACTTAGTATTTTTGGGATATGATTATGTAACTTCAATTTCCTCAATTTTTTGACAATTCCTAAATATGTAATAACTTTATTCCCTTTGATACTTATGTATTTGGGTATGGGTACCCGTTTGGTTAGAGACACGTTGAACATTGACCTGGAATTGTATATTCGACTTTCACTTTTCAAAGGTTATAGGTATTACTTATGACTTATCATACGTGGATTTTTATGTATTTCGATTATATAAAAATGAGAGCGTGACGTGATTCCTTTCCTTATGGGTTATGTGGTAGGGAGGCTATTCTTAGTTTAGGAGCCAAACTTGCTAAGGATATAGCTAATGGGAACAGTAATGATTTCCATGCGTCTCAAACACTCCAACAATGCTCAACGTCTATCGTGGGTAACTCTGATGCTTAGGAACCTATCCCCAGTCTAGCAACAGCTCACGTGGGTCACCATATGCCATCTCAACAATGTGAGGTTGCATGGGTTACTGAAGGGTGCCATACTAGAGACTATGAAGGTAAGCAAACAATGAAAAGACATAACTCTGCAAGTGATTGCACCAAACAGGGAGGCACAGATAGAAGGATTCATGCGCAAAACACCCAAGGTTGGGCTGTTAGGGGCCATAAGCAAGGTTCTTATTCCCAACTATCTTTAAGAAGAAAATATCTAGTCCTAATGGGACGTGATTTTCTTCTACTTGATCGAAAATTTCAATCTACCCTTAAGCTACCAAGACCTTTCGTTTTTTCCATCAGCCAAGTATCTCACCCATCGAGATCCGTGGCAAAGCGAGCCTCCTGAGGACCCTATGACTTATGACTCTCAAGCTTTTGTTCTGGGCATCTCCATCATTGATGAGTTAGCATATGCTTCGGTTGGTGAGCGGGTTCTGATGTTAGTTGGAATACAAACACTGCCTCAATCTTCCAATATTGAGAAGCCTCGAATCAGTACATAAGCTAATCTTGCACATCAAGGTTCAAATGTGAGGAACCTCAGATCTAAACACATAATAGCTTTCATGGAAGATATTTCCGATGATGTCCTTTCCCAGGATTTTGTGCTGAACATCTCCACTACTACTGAGAGTTGGATCACAGATTCTGTGGATAGAGGTCATCATATGGCGCATACATCCAACTACATGTTGAGGTATCTCAAGTCTGTGTGAATCAAGGCATCTAGGGATAGTGGTGCCAAGAAGAGAGAGCGTCATTTGGCTAGTATAGACAAATGCAAGGCTCTTAGAGCTTTCCAAAAATTCGCAAGGCATAAGCGCAAACGATCACATATCATTAAGGATAACTACTTCGATCATCATGTCTGTTGTGCACCGCAACGTCGCACGCTACACTAGTATCCTCTATCTGCTCATTTCTCTCTAATGGTTTTTTTTTTTTGCAGGTGCTAGTGTATTTTTCTTATGCAGATGTTAATGTGTGTTCGTTTAGTTGCATTTGCGTAGTTATTGGGAGTAGATGTTATTTCTTTGTTGTTGTTTGTTTTAGCCTTTTGGTCTCATCGCCTCCCAATAAGGTCTGTCCTTCTATTCCTTTTTTCAATATATTTCTTTTTCTTCCTCAAAAAAAAAAAAAAAAGATGCGGGTAGGAAAAAAAAAAGGAAAAAGATTTCTCGTATGCGTAAACTGAAAGCATGACCACTTGCATTGCACGAGGAGGTAATTCCATCAATTCTTTTGCTAATGAGTTCTTACCTGACATCATCATAGTCCCTTTAACTTCAAAATGCAAAAAAAGTCACTTTAATTATTCTGTATAATTTTTGTTGGCTAAATATTACGTCGGCTGAACCTAATTAATCTAACACAAACAAGAAAATATCAAGACTGGATCAAGATGTTCCCAAAATTGACATCAAGTAGACCACACACGAGTAAGGACTGAAACCCCATTGGCCAAGATTTGCAAAGTTATGGAGGAAAGCAAAAGGGGAAACTCCATTATAATGCAAAAGAGACAGACGTTACAGACACTACTCCACCAAGTCAAAGATAGTGCCAAGATCTTCTTGTTTAGGTTACTACTTAGTAATGACAGAGACTTACAAAAATATGGGACGACACATAATAAATCTCTGATCCTCTCAATCAAAGTACTCTCCATCTATCTCTCACTCCCTTTTATGTGGCTACACAATCTCTCAAAAGAGGCAACTATGGAGTAAAGAGAAATAAAAATTAAGAGGGACATAATTATTAACATCTTCAAGTAACGGTATCTGAGTACGTATCAGTGTCACTGATATGGCTATGTATCGGGTTGATACACTGAAAAAATAAGAAACACGATACGTATCAGTCAAAAACCTTGGGATCAGGTAGCAACACAATAAGGCTCCCCCAATATAAAAAATGACCTCCTGGGCTCCTTGCATCCCTTCAACAAAGGAACCCAGTATTCTGCCTTATTACCGCTCAATAACACCATCCCTTGCTGATCTTCATATGCCTTGGGAGTAGTATTGGATAAAATGACCTTGTTGCTGCCGTTTTTATAGGATGGATTGACCGCGGTTGCCACAGTGGGCTTGGCCCTCCAGAAGTACTCGTAAGTATTGAAAGAGGCAGCTGTAGTGGCAGCAGCAGGTGGTGAGGGGATGAGTCGGGCAAGTCGTGGTGGCCGTGGGAGTGATTGTGCTAGTGGGTTTAGCGACCCTTCCTCCTCCTCCGCCGCCTCCATGTCCACCAAATGGACTGGTTTGTTGTACTTGTTAGTCCATGTTGGGTTCCTATTGTCTAGGCCAATTAACTTCTTTATCATTAGTGCTGTTTTATGGACATTTATCACTCCACTAGGGAACTTAGTGGTTTGCTCCATCACTAGTTCAATTTCTTTTGCTCCATCTTCATTTTCAACTTTCACCATTTCTTCATCCTCCTCTTCTTCGTTCACCTCGCTATCTTTTTCATCTTCATTGGTTTCGAAGATTTCGTCAATTTCTTCAACTTCATCTTCCTTATGATCAATCACTTCTTCTTCTTCCTTATTAGCAAATGTGAGGACAAGGCGGCCATCTTCTCGTTGGGCGTGGAAGTAGTTTTGGGATGGGATAGACACGGCTTCAAGGACCAACCGGCCATTTTCGCGATGGGAGTGCATGTGAAGGGATGGAAGAGGAGGGGGGAAGGGCTTGGGTGACACTTTTTTCAAGTAGTTATTCTTTGGAGCTCGCGATTCTTCTCGATCGAAGTGCTGTGAATCTAGTTGCTGTTGTTGTACTTCTTCTTTGTCCTCTTCTGAGTCGCCAGTCTCTGACGACGCATAAGAGGAAAAGACGTCAGAGCCAGTCTCTGATCCAAGACTTTCGGTGCAGATCTCGAGGCTCTTCTCACTAAGGGTGCTCGTTGATCTTTTCACAAGTGGGTGAACATAAGGAGGTGGGAGCTTGGAGGATTCATCGTCGCCGGCCTTCTTAGACAGAAGAATTGAGCTCCAGACATCAAATTGTCCGGGCTTTTGGTTCTTTCCTCTGCATTCATCTTCTCCCTCATCCGAAGAAGACGAATCTGCAACCAAATTGAAGAGCTTTTCAGATGAAGCAATCCTTTTCATGGGTGAAAACCCATTTTGACCCAACCATTTCTTTGAAGACATGTCTGCTGACAGAGTTCTTCTCAATGAAGGAACTTTGGTTTGGTCGGAGTCAGACCTCAGAATCGAGACTATGCCTTGTTTCTCGATTGTACCCATTTTCGAACAAACTCGTTTCACTGCAAATAAAGATAGTAAAATTATGAGAAACAATCAAGAGAGATAGGTAATTAGATTTTCAAGAAAGAAAATGATTATTAGCAAACTATTTTCATAGGTGGTCGAGGTGCGCGAAAGCTGGCCCGTATATCCAGTTAAAAAAAAAACTATTTCCATAGGTAGTATAGTGAAAATACTACTTTTCTTGCCAAAAAATAAAATGAAATGATCAAATCAATAAAAGAGCAATAGATTCTGGAAGAAAACAGAGAGCCTTTTTTTATTTTTATTTTTATAGGAGATAGATGCATGTATAGGAAGCAACAAAAAACACATAGGTATAGAGAGAGAAGTAATGTTTACCTGAAGCAAGAAACAGAGTCAGTTATGGGAGATCAAATTGCTGGTGGCGAAGAGGATTACAAAGAAAGATGATAATTGTGTTTGAGAGTAGTTATGGAGGATGTGGCTATGTGTGGCTATGGCTCTGATGGCTTAAAACAAAGGGGTGGGCAGTGGGGGTATTTATAGGAGCCCAAAAAATGCCATGGGACCCTCCATACGCCACCCATTGAAAAAAAAAAAAAAACTTTGGGAAATGGGTTTTAAAAAGATTAAAATTAAAAAAAAAAAACCTTGCCCAGGTCATCCGAGTGAACGATTTGACAGTAGTCTCTATAATAAGGAAGCTCATTCTTTTTGAATCTCCTATATGTTGCACCGTCCAATCTAAATTCAAAGGTCCAGATTAAGTTTAGGGTGTTTTGATGGCTGAAATGAAATTCAGATAAAATCCAACGGTTGGATTGAGCTCTCAAAAAGCATCTCCAAAGTAGATAGAAATTTTTTATACCCAACTTAGCTTCGATGATAATTGATATATGTGGCAAGTTGAAGGGCCATTTGCAACAAATCCACTCTAAAGGACACTCCAAAGTTCAACATTTCTATTATTTTTTTGACTTGAAGGGGCCAACTTTGCCCTAGAAATCAATTAATTCATCATTATTCTTATTATATTTGATGATGTGAAAAATTGAATAGCCATTTATTTCTCTTCAAACTTGAAGCATAAGAGAGCTACACCAAATTAAATGGAGTAGCAAGCTTGCTATCTTCATTTAGAGTTCTTTTTGCTGACATAGCTCTTCAAATGTAGTTTAGCATTTATTTTGCTAGATGCCTGCAAAAAAAAAAAAAATTGTATTTCTATAGCGTTAGGCGGGACAATATTTCTTAGTATCTAAATTTTTGCTTATTATGAATGTGGTCATAAAGCAGCATGATTGTTGTTGGTCCGAACATTCGGTTATCAAAAAAGTATATAATTTGAAGACATACAGTGTACATAAACACAAAAATATGAAGTGGGAAGATACTGAATTTTGTTGCATTGGGCTAAGCATCAATATCAGACTCCTCAAATCCCACTTTTAGCAAGCACAACAAACTCCCTAAATTGGCTCACATCCCTATTTTAGGGAGCCAAACCCCAATATTAGGCTCCAACAAACTCCCTAAACCCCTCCCTAAAATACAAAAATGAATAGTGTCTCCCTAAAAACCCCGCCATTTAGGGAGGCACTATTCACTCCCTACCCATTTTTTTATTCTTTCTCTCTCCTCCCCCCCTCTTTGCCGGCTATTTTTTTTTTTTATTCTTTCTCTCTTGTCTCTCTCATACTTTTCCCCCATATATTATAATTTATTAAAAATAGGGAGTGTTGTTGGAGTGTTGATGGAAAAAGTGTCAAGTTATAATAGATATATGCACTGTTCACAAACTTTTTTGAGGAGTTATTGTTGGGGTTGCTCTTAGGTAAACTAGCAACTGGAAGGGAAAAAAATGCCTTGCATCAGGCTCAACAAATGAACTTAACAAATTATTATTGCAACAGTAACTTAACAAATTAGATTACCTACTATTCACTCACTTGTATATATTTTATTATTTCTCAATCTCAGTCACTTCTCCAAATTAACCCTCCAATGCTCATATTTAACCTAATTAACCTTTCAATGCTCATGTTTATAGCTTTACACGTTCTGCCCGTTGGCAGATATGGGAGTTAGTAATTATATTTTTTTCGTTTTGTACAGGGAGTTATAATTATATAATGAGAGTTTAATTTTTTGTATTTAATGAAAGCTTATTTAATGATGAGTTCAAGGGTACTGGGAAAATTTGCGAGCTTGATTCAATGGTATTGGGAGTTAAAAAACTTTTTGATTTTTTTTTTTTTTTTTGTCATTCGATATACATCAGCACGGGGTTAGCGGAGTAGTTAGTGAGTTAGTCCAGAGGAAGTCTAGAAGATATCTATAGCCCTAAACCCAAAACGCCTCTGCCGAGACTCAAACCTTGGTCTCGCTTGTGGGAGAACCATGAGATAACTCGCTAGGCTATAATTGATTGTTTGAAAGTAGTAAAATATAAGAATAAAAATTTTTAGACAGATCTTTGAATAGAAAGTAGAAGTAGAAAGAAAAAATAGTTTAATACAATAAAGTTAGAATAGAGAGCTTGATTTTATGAGTTTTTGAAACGTGACATGCTAAAGTATAAAAGATATTTTTTAGGTTAAATTTGGTGATCCTGATAAGGATAGACAACTTGAATTCCAAAAAGTTGAGACTGTCATTATGATTTTTTTTTTTTGAACAGCAAAAAGGTGGGAGGGGACAATTAGCGTAGTAACTCCCTTAGGCGTGACCATAGGGGCTCCCGACCCTCAATGGAATGTCCGGTTCGAGGCATAGTTATTTTCCTGAAGGACAGTCCGTCACCACAACACCACGTAGGTATTAGATGGACAAAGAGCCCTCCACGTTACTCCTACAGTTGGCGGGATTCGAACCTCGTCGGATCGTTTATAGGAGAGAAGAGCTGTAACGACCCGTATTTTCGGCCGATTTTTAAATTTGAATATTTATTTCAATAAAATAAATCCTCTTTATTTTATTTTCCTATTCCCTTAAAATGTTATTCTTAATTATCTTTTAGTTGTTTATTTTGCGTAATCTAGTCACGGGAATACATGTGCGTGTCGAGGGCTACCCGTTTCACTACCCATGACCCCGTGCTACCTTCCAACCGATCCATTCAATACAACATTTATTGTAAGTACGAAACCTACCACCCTTTAACTTAAAGTCACCTACCTTTGTACTCGGGGTCAAACTAGGTACGTATATGGTTAGAAGTTGTAATAAGTAAGTAAGTGAGTGAGAGTGAGAGAGAGAGAGCCGTGGGGAGAAAGAGAGAGAGAGTGAGGGCCGGTTGGGAGAGAGGGAGACTTGGCCTCCAAGTATTACCAATTTAGGCATGTGCTCCATGCACATGTTAGCCTACCAACCTAAGCACCTAAACTTTGCCATTAATGGGAGATTCTAGCTACACCCTTAGCCCTTGAAATAGCCTTGTGGCTATACCATTTGATACTTAGTCACTAAGTAATAAGTTTTTTTTGAACGGCAAAAAAATTTATTAACCTTTGAAAACGAATTACAAAGATTAAAAGGATCCAAGCGACAAGGAATCAATACGGAGAAGGGGTAGACCCACAAAGAATACACCCCTCACACCAAAAGACATCTGCCGCTTGGAACCGAAAGGGAAAACACAACCTGATGCTGGCAAGAAGCCAACAAAAAACCCCCCAACAAGAAAACAAACCCCAAAGCCCACAAAACCCACAACACCCAAACAAAACCGACCAAAGAGCCCAAAACAAACACCACTATCGACAGAATTAGCTTGCAACAGAAAAACTACTTAAGATCTCCTCATCGTCCCCCAAATAATCTTCATCCAAGCGGTAAATTCCTACACAATCTTATGTGACTAGTTTTCGTAGGAAGCTTCCTGGAAATTTCCCCTCATTTACTACCCTAGCTCCTAGCTTGTACAAACCTAAGTTTTCTAGCAAGCAAAATCTTTCAAAAATCTCCCCATTTAAATAAGTGCACATGGGTGCACATGGAGGAAATAAATTGTGGCACATGGGATGTCCCCATGGCCGGCCATCCAAGTGAAGGAGAAGGCCATTTCCCTTGCCTATAAATACCATGCCAAGTTCCCCATTTGCTCACACCAAAACCTCACACAACTTGCCACCTTTTGTAGTAGTTCTCTAGTTTTTCCAACACTTGTTCTTCTTGTTCTTGAAGTTCTTCCAAAACTCCTCCAAAACCACTCATAGCCGCCACCTATCTCCGCCCTCCAATCCAAAATTAGGAAGAAAGTAGGAAGAAAAGGTGTTCGTAGTCGCCGGAAAAACCAACCTAGCTTTGTTGGCCCCGATTAAATTCGGAAACTCGTAAGTTACCTTACTTACACTCTATCCTAGTTTTTCTAGACTAGAAATTATTCTTACGTAGTCGTTTTGATCTTGTCGTAGTCGAAGTAATTTTCTAGTAGTTGTTTGCGAGTTGGTTTTGAAAGAAAGTTACTAGTTTTGCGCTTACGGCAAAAAGTAAAATGGTGGCATAGAAAAAAAATTACTTTTGCACAAGCGTTGTCGTTATAATGCCCGCATTGAGATTGTGTTCCAAAAATTACGTAGTCGTAATGCCCGGAAGATTTTTGAAAGAAAAGTAGTCGTTACCTTGCATGCACGAAAATCGACTTTGGGAAATGTGCCGTTATAATGCCCGACGAGTTTTGAGATGAAAAATACATTTTTAACGATACGAGATATTCCAAAAATATTTTATCAAAATGATTTGACTCACAGGAGATGATGAGATAGCCCGAGGCTAACACCCTTGAAAGTGTGGCAAAAAGACAAGCTTCGCGCTGTCTAAGAAAGGGATGGGTGATATTAACTGGATATTCCGACCCCCCGACCTGGGACTTTCCTGGTTATCTCGTTATCAAAAGGCGAAAATGGTTTTGTCTTAAAGTGACACGTTTTCCGAGAAAGGAATTTATCGTGACAAGAGTTTGAAAAAGACATGCTGCACGAGCACGAATCGATACGACGACGACATGACTTGGTTTTTGAGAAATGATTTTCGAAATAATGATAAGAGATGAGAATGATAATGGAAATGATGACGGCTAGTGAACGGACCTCATAAACAGACTGGTTAAGTTCAGTGATATGAGACGGCCGGGACTAGACAGATGTGGTGACAGTTGTTGAACGGACCTCATAAACAGACTGTTTAAGTACAGTGATATGAGACAGCCGGGATTTGAACGATGCGGTAACGCAGCGAGAACGCCAGCCCCAATCCGCGGAGAGGATGTGGAGGTTAGGGTTAAGCGTGCGTAACACATAGTGCACGGACCTTATGAACAGACTATTTAAGTTCAGTGACATAAGACGGCCGAGACTATGTCGAGTGAGTCGCGGGATGGACAGACCTTACAAAAAGACTGCTTAAGTTCAGTGATGTAAGACGGTCGGGATCTCGAGCGGAGAGGCTGAGACTCGTCAGTTGAAACGAGACGAAAACGAGCCCAGTAACTTTCGAGCGATGGGAGATGATATTGATGGTTGTGGATATGAAATTTGAAGAAGAATACTATTTGGAGAATGATACGAGATATCGATTTGACACTGAAAATGATACTAGATACCGTTTTGACACGGAAAGTGACACGAGATACTGAATTGACACTACTATTGACCTTACGGCACGAGCACTGATGACATGAGAAATGACACTATTGCACGCACCCTGATTCCAGTTACTCTGTTTTACCGCCACGCTTGAAATTATGCTTTACTGGATTTGAAATCATGATTTACTGAACTTGAATTAATTACTATTTCCCTAATCACATATTGTTCTAGAATTGCTAGATTGGGGTTTGGGTAGGGTAATTTGCTGAGCTTATCGCTCACGGTGTTACTTTGTGTAACCCTGGCATAATACTATGATGTTGTTTGTCAACTCGGACGTATTATGCTAGATTGCCAGTATAACTAGGAAGGATATTACGATCTGGAGCAGTATGGAGAAGCTGCTGACTTGGGGACAGACCCGGCAAAGGTCTGAGAGATGCCGTAGACCCGACCCAGTATTTGATAATGTAATAATTTGGGATTTTATTTAAAGAACTTGTAATATTTATTCAGACTCCATTGTTCTAATATTATTATTAACGTTCCAAAAATCAGGGGCGTTACAAGAGCTCTTCGTTACCAAAAAAATCAAATACGTTTTCAAAAAATTAAAAATATGTTTTCAAACTTAATTTCTAAAAATTTTATTTTTGAAATTATTTTTTGACAAACTTATTTCAAACTATATTTTTTCATAACAACTGTTTTCAAAACTTTGAGTTTTCAAAATAACTATTTTCTAAAAATAGTTTCAAAAAGAAGTATTGTTTTATGGAAAGCTTTTTTGATAACTCTCTATTTTGAAAATTAAAGTTTTGAAACAGTTATTTTGAAAAAAAAATATATAGTTTGAAACCATTTTTTCAAAAAAAGATTTTCAAAATACTTTTTTTTTTTAAATACGTTCCCTATTTGTGTTGAGAAAAATATTTTTTTTTAAATTAAGTTTGAAAGCAGTTTTCAAAAAAATAAATTTAAATTTTTTTGAAAATAAAAGCAGAGAGTTGAGGTACATGTGGCACCTTTTAAGGAGAATTAAATGTCACATAAGCATATTTAACGGAGCCTAACATCCAACTCAGCAAAATTCCGTTAGTATTTTAACGAATTGAGACAGTAGAAGTATATTTGGTTAATGGAAGCAAAGTTTAGGAGTACGATTGCATTTTTTGAAAGTTTTAGGAGTATATTTAACATTGAAGTTAAAGTTTGGGGGTATTTTGAAATTTTCCCCTCTATTTTTCTAGACTAGAGTAGAAATTGACACAGCTCTAGACGTCAACAACATGGTTACTCTCTATTTCACTTTTACTGCTAGATTACACATGGTCTACTCTTAAACCTCTTAAATGGAAAGTCTAAAATGACATCTTGTCCGTATAATTAATTTCAAAATTTAGACAAGCTCTCGCTTTTTCTTCTTTTTCTGAATCGAGATGATCTTGATCAGTATGACCTTCTTCTTCTAATTATTTAAAGGCTTATCTACTATTTTAGTCCTTATAAAATATACCAAGTTTCAATTTCGTCCTTACAAAATATTTTGTGTCAATTTCATACTTACAGTTTTAGACGAATTTCAATTTTGCCCTTCCGTCAAATTAATGACGGAAAATGCTTATGTGGCAAACGGAAAGTGCTTAAAATACCAAAAAAAAAATACTTAAAATACTGAAAAAATGATTAATCTCTAAAAAAAATGACAAAAAATTATGGAAATTTTAAAATACCGGAAAAAAAATCATTAGACAAAAAATTTATGAAATTTGTCTAAGACTTTTTTGGAAATTTATGATTCGTATCGACGAGAGAAAATCAGAAAAGTATAAAAATATGGATCAAAGTTAAAAAAAAATCATACAAGAAGAAACACAGGAAAGGACTTATATAGTAACGGAGGATATGTGATTCCGAGCCTCCGACTGCCTCTAAGTATCAATAAAATGGAGTACTATCGTGATTTTAAGACAGATCATTCTCATCACATAAATTAATTATTTTTCGAAGTTTTAGCACTGTTAGGAGTTTTCGGATTAATAGCTATAAATGAAAAACTCATAAATCAATACTAAAATACTAGCATCCATGTGTGTAGACACCCCGATTTTGAACCCGAGATACACAACAAGCATGCCCGATGATGAGAAGACCGGTGTTGACTATCTCAAGGACTTGAACAAGGCTTGAAATTATTAAATATCTCAAACCTAACCTTAAACCTCTCAAAAACCATTAACCTAACCCAAAACAACCAAGCCAAGCCAAAACACAAACCAGCACCAAAACACACCCTGGGCGCCCAACCTATACACCAGTCAGTTACAGGTTAATCATGAGATTCTGCAGCATGGAAGCCATTATCTCCCTAAAATCCATCCATTGCCTTAACCTACAAGGTTACTAAACCTCCCTAATCACCCCTTAACCCCCTAAACTTTCCTAAATTTAAATGGTAATTTTCCCCCCTTTTCTTCATCTATAAATACCACCCCTCCCCTTCCCTCAT
>JAXBDA010003443.1:0-34665 GCA_036023075.1 Gaultheria prostrata
CGCATCCTATTGCCAGCGACTACTTGCATGCTTTTCCTAGGGTGTTGATGATGGATTGCACTTACAAGACCAACAGGTATAGGTTTCCTTTGCTTGAAATAGTTGGCGTCACATCGACAGATATGACATTCTATGTGGCCTTCGCTTTCATGGATGAGGAGAAGGAGGAGAACTACGTGTGGGTATTGGAGAAGTTGAAAGGCATGATGGATCCCGACTCACTTCCCAAGGTTATTGTGACAGACAGGGAGTTAGCTCTCATGAATACCATTGCAACAGTGTTCCCTCAGGCTATCCATCTTTTATGTCGGTGACATATTGAGAAGAATGTTCTTGCCAAGTGTAGAAGGAAGTTTGATGACAAGACTTGGCAAAAATTCAAGCATGCCTGGTGTAATCTGGTACACATGTCAACTATATCGGAATATGAGCTGGGGATTGCTACACTTAAGCGTGATTTTGCGGTATATAGTAGTTCAGCAATCGAATACGTTGAGAACACTTGGTTGCGACCGTACAAGGACAGATTCGTAGCAGCTTGGACGGACAACATAATGCACTTTGGCAACCTAACTACCAACCGGTAATTGGTTAACACTTCATCAAAAAATTTTGCATACTTGCTTCATTTTATTTTTTCAATTTTTAGTCTAACGCTATCATTTTTTCCATAGGGCCGAGTCCGCACATTCGAAGCTGAAAGGGCATCTTGCATCGTCCCAAGGCAACTTTGAAAATGCTTGGGCGAAGATGCACGACCTGGTTGCCCTCCAACTTGCAGGAATTAAGGCTTCGTTTGAGAGGAGTTTAACTTTTGGGCAACACATTTTTAGAATTCCCATGTTCGACGAGATAAGGGGAGCTGTTTCACAGAGTGCCATGAAGCATATGATGCCGGAGATACTTAAACTTGATGAAAAGGTCTTCGATGCCAATAGTGAGTGCAACTGTCCTATTCGCCGTACCCATGGTTTACCTTGCGCTCACGAGATAGCTCCGTTCAATAATGAAGGTGATCCCCTACCCATGTATTTGATTGACAACCATTGGAAGACGCTATGTTTGGAAAAACCGAAACAAGATGCTTCAATCGTGCAAGTAATGGAGGCGGACTTCAATAATTTTCTTGCCAAAGTGAAAACCTTTAATGACAAATCCTAACGACATTGGATGAAAGCTATCAAGGAGTGTTTGAATCCATCGACCACAACGCTCTCAGAGCCCAAAGAGAAGCCCAAGACTCGTGTCGTCCGACAGGTAGCCTAAATACATCAACGCGCATGGACCCATCCGAGTTTGAATATGTTGAGGCGGCCGTGAAAACCCCACAGGCAAAGGAGAAAACCCCAAAACTGGTGAAAGTGAAGACTCCAAAGGTGGAAAAGGAGAACCCGCTTAAGAAGCTCAAAGTTGTTGCAAGCCTTTTTATGGCGAACTACATAAATGAATTTCCGGAGCCAATTAGATGCCACATCAAATCGATTACAGATGTAATGAGTGATGGAAATTGTGGGTATCGGGCAATAGCAAGCTTAATGGGTTTACCCGAGAATGATTGGAAGAAATGTCGGAATGCCTTGCTTATGGAGCTTAATGAACATTTCAACCTTTACGAAAATGTGAGCGGTGAGAAGGGAGGGGCTGAACAATTACGTCACAGGTTGACCTACTTTGATGATTTTCCTGCTCCCGATTATACATGGATGACCCTGCCTAACATGGGTCACCTTATAGCTTCTACTTACAATGTCGTGCTCATCTTCCTATCCCAACGTCAATGTCTTACTTTCCTCCCCCTTCTATCTCGTCCTTTGCCAAGGCAACGCAAGATTATTGGTATTGGATTTGTTAATGGAAATCACTTCATACAGGTATAGATTTCTTATTGGATTTGTACCAATTTATTAAATTTTAACACCACATCAAATTGAGATTAATTTACATATACCTGAGACTCAGTTACATTCTCAGATTCAACCTCTGCCTCAGTCATAGGTGTATCCTCAACCTCTATCTCAGACATAGAAGCATTCTCTGCCTCTGTACGGACCCTAGCTCGACCTCGGCCTCGACCTCGACCTCGACTCATAACCTATACAAAATAAACAAAAAAAATAGTTAATGTCTGATTATATATGTAACCCGATAACATTAACATATAATCAGAATAAGTACATAAATGAATCAGGAAAAGTATAACATTCAACATTAACATGTCGACAATAATCATATTAGTCAACCTGGAAATGTTGAACATATGCCAAAAATTCAACATCCTAATGTTGAATATACCAGTCCTATTGTTCAATGGCATAATTGAATAAGGATAAGTATAAAGTTCAACATTAACATATCGAAAATAATCTTATCAGTTAACCTGGGCATGTCGAACATATGACTAAAATTCAACATCCTAATGTTGAATATACAAATACTAGAGTTCACTGTCATATTAAATTCAACATTCACAGTCTGAAAATAAGACATATAATTCGACATGTTGATGTCGACATAGGCCAAGGTGTTTTATTTGGTCTCACAAATTTCGATTTCAGTCAACCTGGGCATGTTGAAAATAATCCTAAAATTCAACATCCTAGTGTTGAATATACTAGTCCACTTGTTCACTGGTATACAAAATTCGACATTAACAGTATGCAAAAAGTCGTATAATTCGACATCCTCATGTCGAAATAGGTCAATGTGTGTTATTTGGGAGACAAATTTCAACATTGGTAAATTGAAAACGTTGACATGTTTCGACATCATATTGTTGAAAGCAGTGATACCATAAACTTATAATTAATTCGACATTATGAAGCTGAATAAAAGCATACAATTCGACATGCGGATGTCGAAAATAGATGGGTGCAATTTTTCAAAATTCCACATTCTATATAAATCGACATCTGCTTGTCGAAAATGGGTACGTATTTCGACATTCAAAGTACGAATTGGTTCTTCAAAATTTCACGTTAATGGCAGTCACACAAATTGCATTGTTCCTAAACCTAGGATGAAGACCATGAAATTATATGCATAAACATACATATAACCTGGTATACACACATTATTTTCCAGAATGTACCAATTTCAAATACGTTAGAAAGAAAGATGCTAGAATGAAAAAATTTCTGGATGAAATCCATCCCAAATTGTAAAATTATTATTAGTCACTCGCATAGGAAGAGAGGGAGAGAGAGAGAGTGTGTGGTGCAGATGGAGAGAGAGACGCGATGAGAGGCTTACCGGAGTGGTTGGACGGCGGAACCGCGACGGAAGTGATGGCGGAACATGGTGTCCGGAGTAGAGAGAGAGAGACGACATAAAGATTGAGGAGGAGAAGATGAGAAGATTTTAGAGGTTTAGGGTTTTTTTAGAGGGAAGGGTATTTTGGGAAGTTTAGGGGTATTTAGTGGGTTATTTGGAGTAAATTTGGTTTGGAAATTTTAATTGTGGGTTTTATGAAGTAAATGGGTTGTATGAAGTAAATAAAGGGTTGTGAATAAAATCAGCCTATTAATGTAAAATGGAGTAGAATTTTTGGAAGCGTGTGCCAACTCACGCCACCAGGTGTCCAAGCACACAGTGCAGTACTGCAGTGTATATGAGCTAATGTGCATTTTGAGTTATGTGGATCAAACGTGCATTATAAATATGGGAAACTCTAGTTACACACTCTTCAACTCACCTCTCAACCACATTAGCTAATGGAGTGCGTTTCATTATATATTTTGACAATTCAAATCGTTCATTTTGTAGATTTTGACATTAACATTAGTCATGCTAAGAACCAGATTGATAAGAGTCATAAGACATTGGAAGCAATATCGAAGTTTAATATTCTCCTTGTGAAAAATGAATCGCTAAAATTCTTCCCTTAATTAATTGATTTGAATCAAACTTTTGTCAATACATTACTAAGCATCTCCCACCCTTACCCAAATTTTTACTCAAATTTAAGTAAAAATTTGAGTAAAAACTTGATTTGGTATGGAGCACTCCAATGGGCAAAAGAAAATCTAGGCATAAATTTGAGTAAAAGCCTAATTAATGGCATTGTTGTAAATTTGAGGGTGAGAAAATGGCCTTCAAAATTTGATGTTGGATTTGGTTTTCACCAAATTTGGTGAAGAATTTGAGTAATATCAAATTTGGTGAAGAATTTGAGTAATATCAAATTTGGTAAAAGATTTGGTGAAGGAGTGGAGTGGAATTTTGGGTGATTTTTACTTAAATTTAAGTTTGGTGTAGGATTTGGGTAACAAGTGGAGATGCTCTACGTAGTATGTTTGGAGCAATAAAATGAATGACTTGGATTTTTAAAATGGATTGTGGGACTCCACGTTATTGGGTAGCGAGTTTGAAGCTCCGTTTGAAATGGTGTGTATGCAGCAAAGCTCTTACAAATATTCTAGTGAAAGGGTTGGGCGCATGGTGTGCAAAATTAGGTCAAATACATGTAATGATATTTGGGCAAAATTAATTATAGATCAAGAAATTGTGTATTAATTTGACATGAACCAACCCTGCGGGTAATAATACGTGGCCTGCCAGTGCCAGGGGATTAATGCCACTCTAAGGCCTCTCATTGAGATAAAACATCATTTTCAAAATTATATAAATATGTAAACCTATTCCACCTAACAAAACATACAAGAGCATTTTAATTTAGAGGAGTTTAAAACAACCAAACAACACAAAAATTAACACACCCTTAAGAAATCTGTCATCCATTTTAATAACTCGGAACCAGTTCAAAAATAGAAAAATTAATCACTTGGAACTTGAGTAACAATCTTCAAATATTAAACAACACAATTTTTTTCTTTCTTCATTCACTTTTAAATGTAAATGTAATTTGTTTTAATTTTTTAAATCTTTTTGTCAATTTCTATTACCTTAAACACTAATTTTTCTTGGATTTTTTCACTGGGAAATTTTCAATTTTTTTTCCACCATGGTAGATATTTTTAAAAATATCAACACGAGTCCTATAAATGTCTCCGGACATGGATTTTATATTCCATAAATATCCTTCCTACATTTATTCACGATGGACAATCTCAATTTTCTCCTACATCTTTTGCACCACATACACAACACCACGTCGATAATCCTTTGCTAAGAGATAATGTAAGAGACGACAACTAATAAATAAATAAATAACAACAACAAATTGTATTGTCCGAAAGAAAGGGAAGCTCATTTGTTCTTAAATTATTAAATATATAAAATTATTAAATATAGAATTTATAGAGTTTCTTAGATTATGTTTGGTTTGGGTTTTGGTTTTTGTAATGATTAGAGGGAGAAATAGATATAATAATTAAAAAATAGAAATTAATGATTAGAAAGAGATAGAGAGAAAAATAAAAATGGTGAGTGAATTCTCCCTATTTCCAGAAGCGGGAAAACAAAATAAAAAACACCGCCCAAACAGAAAGCGCCAATAAAAGTAAAAAAGACACAAGGTAATGACGTGGCAGCGTATTACCGGTGGAATCTAACTCCACAAGGATCGCGATCCCTGCCTTCGCATCTTCATCAAATCGAAACCGTTCACTTCCCCCAATTATCAACGGCCTCCAACGAAACCCCCAAAAGCCCCAAAAAAATTCAAACGAAACCCTGAAAAAATTTCGAACATCCCGCCCATTCCATGTCCCCCACTACCTATATATATAATCCCTTCAGATCCCACCTCCACTCACAAATCATCACAGCAACCTAAATTCTCAACACTCAAGCTCTCTCTCTCTCTCTCTACAAATTTGTTCCTCTATCTAGATGGCTCGTACCAAGCAGACAGCACGTAAGTCGACGGGAGGAAAGGCCCCAAGGAAGCAACTGGCGACAAAGGCGGCGAGGAAGTCGGCCCCGGCGACCGGAGGAGTTAAGAAGCCGCACAGGTTCAGGCCTGGAACGGTGGCTCTGCGAGAGATCAGGAAGTACCAGAAGAGCACCGAGCTTCTGATCAGGAAACTGCCGTTCCAGAGGCTGGTGAGGGAAATCGCCCAGGACTTCAAGACCGATCTGAGGTTCCAGAGCAGCGCTGTGGCGGCTCTGCAGGAGGCGGCCGAGGCGTATCTGGTTGGGTTGTTTGAGGATACGAATCTGTGTGCAATTCATGCTAAGAGGGTTACGATTATGCCCAAGGACATTCAGCTTGCCAGGAGGATCCGCGGCGAGAGGGCTTGATTAGTTGATGGTTTGTGTTTGGTTAATTGTCGATTTAGGGTTTGGTGGGTTGTTTTGTGTTTGTCAAGGTTTATGATTAGTAATGTAAAGCTCTATGAATGGTGGTTGGTTCTCAAGGATTGTATGGAAATTTGCTATTTCTAAAATCTAATTGTCTGCTCTGTTATCTAACTCATTGCTTTATTACCCCTTAATTCTCTACTTGATCAGTCTGACATGAAATCATACATTAGAATTAATCAGCAATTCGGGTTCACTAATTCAGATAGGAAGATCAATTGATTTGATGCAAGTATAATTATCATAGACAAAATCTGAAAATGGTACAGGAAATTGACGTTAATTATACCGTTTTTCTATATCCAAACATTTTCCTTGGACTAATAGATTGAATTTCCAATAATGTCATTTACTCCGTTTGTTAAAGATTAAATTTGGAGGGTTTATGGAAAAGTTAATACCCGTACTCGAGGCAATGGGCTTTGATCTTATTTTTATTTCCCGCTTGTCACATTGAACATCAATCAAATACCGGGTGACACTTTGCAAAATTTGGGCCAAATAACAGTTACTGGTCCATTCCTATGAAGACTAGGAGTACTTACAAAACCTCCCCTTTTTTGAAGAAAGCAAGATGGAAGCTCCTATCATTTTACCATGTTTACAAATAACAATTCTCCGTATCATTTCTTATTTCTTGCTCCATGAATATGTAATGGAGTATAGATTTTTTAGAATGATAAGTTCTGCAATATGTACGTCGTTATGTATATTGATAGGCGCGTAATTGTACAAATTAGCGCTTCCTAATTTACCCTTGCTAAGTCTATTTATATTATTACTTGCAGGATAATGCTTCGTTTGCGTGTTTTTGTAGTTATTTGGAGGCTTGGATATAAAAAGTGCAAAGATTGAATTTTACTTATTTTCAAAGCAAAGCCCGTGATTAAATTAATTCCTGGACCAAGCTTACAATGGAAAACAAAAATGAGAAGCACCTGATTAGAATTTCTATGTGATGGAATTGTAGACTTTTGACATGGAAATGGGCTAGTACACGTGGATAAAATGAATCAGGACTATTGATTTTTAAATTCTGAGTCGATTATGTGTATTTTTCTGGGTATGCAGTAATGCTCAACATTTAAAGAAGTGGGGCCAAGCTAATTAGCATTAAGGTC
The DNA here is from genome assembly GCA_036023075.1 of Gaultheria prostrata. Taxonomy (NCBI): domain Eukaryota; kingdom Viridiplantae; phylum Streptophyta; class Magnoliopsida; order Ericales; family Ericaceae; genus Gaultheria; species Gaultheria prostrata. Next base: position 7,383 of record JAXBDA010003443.1, read on the forward strand.
AACTAGGGCTTCAGACATACCACAGACAAAGTCGGCTTGGGAAGCAAGAAAATGGAGGCGGTGCATACTCTATATAAACAATTAGTAGCCTTTAGGGGTGAGCATGGATCGGATTGGTTCGGTTTTGTTGTAAATTAAGAATGAAACCACTACCTACAGATTATAAATTTGGTGAACCAAACCAACCCACAGAAGACATAAAACCAAACCAATCCAAACCATTAAAATACGGATTGGTTTCGGTTTCGAACCACGGTTTGCTCTAAAATTGAGATATTATTTCCGTAAATTATTTAGAGTACTTAAAATTGTGAAGATTAATAAATCAAAACTTATATTTAATCCGATTCCATTAAAATAACAAACACTCACTAACATCAACCAACTAAATAAGAGTCACCATAATGAAGCAACTAAGAATACCAACTACTCACCATCTAAGAATACCAAATATTGTTGGATGGGCAAGAGATTGATCAAATTTAGGTTTACTACGTTAGGTTTATATAGAATACGAATAGGTCTTCATATATAGAAGTTTAGGGTAATTAATCATGGTAATGAAAAGGAAATCAAGGAATAGGAATAGGCAATGACTGAATCATGTATAGAAACTTGAAAAAATAGAAATGTGCAGTGGGATAAAAATTGGAATAGAGAATCTCATTACCAAATCTATTGGCTATGACTAAACCACGATTGGTGCGTTGGAATTAGGGGAATAAGTTGCGAATCTTACGCAAAATAAAATTTTGCCAGAGAAGGAATAATGAATAAATTAAATTAGGAAGTTAGTTGACTATGGCTTATATATACACACACGGTTCGGATCGGATTGAAACCAGAACCATGAACATAAATCCACAAACCAAACCATTGAATACGGATTTTAATTTTCTTAAACCAGGACCAAACCATGGTACTAAAAAACCGAACCAAACCAATTGTTCTGGATCGGTTTGGACTGGATTCACGGTTTGACGGGTTTTCTACTCACCCCTAGTAGCCTTGGGATAGAAACCACACACACACGCCTATCATTGGTACACATACATACCACATATACATATCGCAGAAGAGAAGAGAGAGGTGTCGAACAGAACAGAAAAAGAAGAGCAACGTATAAACGGAGAGCCCTGTTCCCTTTAACCCATTCTTTCTCGATCACACAGATGAGCAGCAGCAATTTGGGGCAGTGATTTCCCTTTCAATGGCTGGCTAAACTCTCTTTTTAGGGCGTATATGAAGCTTGAACTCCGAGTAACGTAAATTTATTATTATTTTTGGATTAATTATTCGGATTCGGCTGTGTGAACTAGATGATTTCTTGCTATGAAGTCGGTTTAATTTTTCCATATAATTGTGTGTTTGACATCTGCGGTTTCAAATACTTTTCACGCAACGGTTTTAATTGAATTTGTGGTAATTGACTGTGATAGATTATACTATCGTAAGACGCGTCGTGCTATTAGACGATCCATGCCATAGAGACGGATCGTACTTGTAAGACGATTCATGCTAGGCGGAGATAATCTATGCTGCTCGATGTTTCATAAATAATTTGTAGGAGATATCGCAAGGGCCCACGAACCCTAACGGTATCCGGTGAATCCGAATAAGCAATCCTTCAATCGAAATAAATCTAGGTTACAAAAAGGGTCAAGTGGATTCAAAACCCTAGACTTTTCTCTCATCGAAACCCGTCACTTTTTAATTGCTTGTTTTTTAATTTAGCTTTTATAAATTTAGGAAATCAAATCAAAATCTCTTTTTTCTCGAATTAATTTAGAAATTGATTAAAATAATTGCAACTTAGCCTTTTAATCCCCGAGGAGCGATACTCGAAATATTTGCCACTATTCGAAAGGGTAGTAGTAATTGTTTCGTTTTATTAATTGTTTTAGGTACGGAAACTGAGAAGAAATTGAATCTAATCACGTTATTATTCAATACAGAAATTACAGTAGAGATGTGCCTTTATATAGTGGAGTAAACAGTACGCTATAGTCGCGTCAACAATGCACTAACTCTCTCTCTTAACAACCAACACGTATCAGTTACATCCTCCCAAACTACTAACAGAACGAGATGTGGAGATGATGGGATCTGCTGTGGCAGGTACATGAACCTCTGGTGAACCACATTCCTTATTAGGGGTGAAAGTGCAATCTGGATAAACCGGCCGGTTTTTGTCACCCCTTTTTTCATTCGGTCTGGTCCCGGTTTGGGATGTTGAGGAAACCGAGATACCGGTCCGGTTTGCAGTTTAGAGCTCCCAACAACTGGACCAGACCATTTTTCCTTAATGCTTAGAAAAAATGAGGGGAGTGGGGATCGAACCCAAGTCTAAGGTGTGGGTGCCAAGCTCTTTACCACTTCACTGCACAACCACTTTGTTTATAAAGAGAGGAAATATTATATTTAACATCGTTTTTCGATTTATTACTTATATATAAACATTTCCCAAGGTCAGTCTGATTCTAACTCTCTCGAACTCTCTCGCCTCTTCGTCTCTATCTCCATACCGCCGCCGCCACCACCTCCCTCTCTCCCCACGAGATTGATGGCGGCGACCCCCTTCCTCTCTCTCTGTCGCCCCACCCGAGATGGATGGCGGAGACCCCCCCCCCCCCCCGATGGCGGCGATCCGTGGTGTTTAGATCTGATTTTTCCATCTGGTGTTTAGATCTGATTTTTCCATCTGGTGTTTAGATCTGATTTTTCCATCTGGTTTGTGAGTACCCAAATTTTCTCTCTCACAACTCTCTCATCTGTAGTATTGATTTGGATATGCCTTGTTTCGATATGTGATTTTTTTTGGATATGTTGGTTTGGATTTGCTCTGTTTCGATATGTTGATTTGGATATGCATCTCTCTCTCTCCCCGTCGTCTCACCAAACCGGAAGACCGGCGGAACCGAACCGAAACCGACAAAAACCGGACCGGCGTTATTTGGTCCGGTCCCGGTTTCAAAACTTTCCAAACCGAATGTCCGGTCTGGTCCCCAAAATACCCCAAAACCGGACCGAACCGGACCGTTTTCACCCCTACTCCTTATAATGCCCCCGCAAGCTCATGGTGGGACTAGAACGCACCAGTCGCTTGTCCTTGAGATAATGAAAACGAGCAATACTCAGAGGTTTAGTAAAAATATCAGCGAGCTGCTCACAAGTAGGAATGTGACAGATAACAAGTTGACAAGCCATGACTTTCTCACGAATAAAATGGTAATCAACCTCGATGTGTTTAGAGCGGGCATGAAAAACCGGATTGGTAGCTAAGGCTAATGCAGATAGGTTGTCACACCATAAAATTGGAGGGGACACAGAGGAAATACCCATATCATGAAGCAACATGACCAACCAACTAAGCTTAGCAGCGGTCTAGGCGAGAGCACGATATTCGGCTTCGGTGGAAGAGTGTGCAACAATGGGCTGCTTCTTAGCGGTCCAAGAAACCAGATTGGGACCCAAAAATACACAATACCCAGTAGTGGAGCAACGGTCAATGGAGTTACCAGCCCAATCAGAGTCAGAGTACCCTGTAAGGGTAAAATCCCCAGGAGAGAAAACAAGACCTTGAGATAAAGTACCCTTGACATAGCGAAGAAGGCGTTTGACAGCTTTAAAGTCACCAACAGTAGGAGACTACATGTGTTGACAAGCAGAATTAACAGCCAATGCCAAGTCAGGTCTAGTGATGGTCAGATATTGAAGAGCCCCAACAAGGCTTCTGTAGAAAGAGATCTGAGAAGCATCATCAACAGAGGAGAGAACAGGCTTGACAGCCATAGGAGAAGAAGAAGGTTTGCAATCAGTCATCCCAGCCTTTGTAAGAATCTCCAAAGCATATTTGTGCTGAGACAAGAAGTACCCTTGGTCTGATGAGGTGACAAAAATACCAAGAAAATAAGACATGGTACCAAGTTCCTTCATGGCAAAGGTCTTATGCATTTCAGATATCAACTGAGTAATAAATGAAGAGTCACTCCTAGTAAGTAGTATATCATCCACATAAATGAGAAGAATAGTGATGGCACAGGTTTGAAGAACAAACAGGGAAGAGTCACAATGACTAGATTTGAAACCGTTAGAGATAAGAAACTAAGAAAATATAGAGAACCAGGCCCTTGGGGCTTGTTTAAGTCCATACAAAGCCTTATGGAGGCAGCATACATGATTGGGCTGTTGAGAATCAACAAATCCTTGAGGCTGAGTAAGATAAACCTCTTCTGTCAAGATCCCATGGAGAAAAGCATTGGAAATGTCCATTTGCCTGATTTGCCAATTATGAGAGAGAGCAAGAGAAATTAAGACTCTGATGGTAGGCTGCTTAGCAACTGGACTAAAAGTCTCATGATAATCAATACCCTCCTCTTGAAGGTATCCTTTGGCAACCAAACGAGCCTTATATCGTGCTATACTGCCATCAGAGTTTCTTTTTAGTTTGAACACCCATTTACAACCTATGGGATGTTTGCTAGACGGTAATGGAACCAAAAACCATGTCCTTTGTGATTGAAGAGCTTGATATTCTTCAAGCATGGCCTGGGACCATAAAGGGGACTGAAGAGCTTGAGAAACAGTAGTGGGCTCGCATGAAATAGTATCTAGAGTACGGATAAGGGTAGTGGAAAGACAGAAGGGATGTTTAGGTTTGAAGATTCCCACTTTGGATCGAGTTACCATAGGATGAGAAACTGGTGGAGGAGGAGAAACAACAGGTGAGGACACAAGATTAGGACGAATAGGAGGCAGAGAAGAAGAAGAAAGAGACATAGGAGAAGAAGAAGATGTGGGCACAGCGGGAGCTGGAAAAATAGGAGAAGCTGAAAAAGTTTGAGTAGTAGAAGGCCAAAAGAAAGAGTGCAGTTGACTCAAAGTAGGTGGAGAATCAGTGAAAGAGGATTGTAAAGCAAAAGGAAAACAGGTTTCATTGAACAATACATGTCGAGAGATATACACTCGTCCAGACTTTGGGTCTAAACATCTATAGCCTTTATAAGAAATGTGATACCCAAGAAACACACATGGAGTAGAGCGGGGTTGAAGCTTGTTAGAGTTATATGGTCTCAACCATGGATAACACTGACAGCCAAAAACTCTGAGAAGAGAAAAATCTGGTGCGTGACAATAAAGTTTCTCATATGGTGTCATATTAGCCAGAGTTGAACTTGGAAGTTTGTTGATCAAATTTATGGCAGTAGCAAGTGCATCAAACCAATACTGAAGTGGCATAGAAGATTGATGTAACAAGGTAACAATCATTATCTTTAGCCAACTGATGCACAAAGACAAGATTTGAAGATATGCCAGGCACATGTAGTACATTACTCAAGCGAAAACAATGAGATGGTGTGGGTAGAATACCATTTCCAGTATTGTGAATGGGCAGTGTAGAACCATTGCCAACATCAACCTATTCAGACCCGTGATATGGCTCATACAGAGATAGATTAGCAAGATCATTGGTAAGGTGAGTAGAAGCAGCAGAGTCAACATACTAGTTGGAACTAGATTGACCAAGAATAGAGGCAACATAAGCCTTAGTTTGGGAAGGAGAAGCATAGGAACCAGATGAACTATTGGTTGATAGAGGTTGATAGTCTAAATTCAACCTGTGCCAACAATCATAAGCAACATGGCCTGGTTTGTCACAGATCTGACAAGTCACACCACCAGAATAAGATGAGCCATGAGAATAACTGGATGATCCACGAGAAAATCCTGAACTAGGATTAGAATTCTGCGTATGCTGAGATCCAGATGTATAACCAGTGGAATTCCCTGAATAAGATCCGTGAGTATAGCAGAAGGATTTCCTGAATAAGATCGGTGTCCTCCTCTATTACAACCTCCTCTACGGGAGTTAAACCTTCCACCTCCTCTATTACTTCCTCTAAAACCTCCTCGAACACCTCTATTAGGATAAGAGAAATCTCGATTTCCTTGATGAGAATAATTTCCCCGTGAAGCAACAAAAGTAACATTCAAATCAGTTGAAGACTGAGATTTAGAAGATGTTTCTTCAAGAATTGCCTCAGATAACAGCAAGGAACACAATTCTTCCATAGTAATTGGTGTTGACCTAGTTCAAATAGAGGTTTTGAAAGCACGATATTCTTCAGACAGTCCATTAAGAGTAATTAACACCAAATCTTCATTTTCAACAGGTGATCCAACCAAAGAAAGTTGACCATTCAGACTCTTGATCTGTTGTAAATAGATTTCCATTGTGTTTGATCCTTTAGTAGTAGTAGTCAATCGATTCTTTAATTGGTGAACATGCGATCGTGAGAGAGTAGTAAAACGTTTTGCAATATTATTCCAAGTCTCAAGGCTAGAAGCACAATTAATCACAACGGGATAGATGACAGAAGAAAGAGTACTGGAAATGCAACTCATCAGATGAGCATCATCGACTAACCATTGAAGAAATTCAGGATTTGTGATTTCTTGATTTGCGGTGTCTCTGATTTTTTGCGGCGGTGTGACTCCAGTTCTATCCACGAACGAGTACAATCCTATTGCCTTAAGTATGTTCTGCCTTTGATTCCTCCAGATGAGAAAATTGGATGCATCAAGTTTCACAAACACGAAAGCATTGAGATTGGAGATGAGAAGAGAAAGATTTGATGATGGAGAAGGAGATTTGGTCACAGAAGATGATGCCATCACAGAATTTAGCTTGTGAGAGCTTTTAGGGCTCTGATACCATGAGAAGAAATTGAATCTAATCACTTTATTATTCAATACAGAAATTACAGTAGAGACGTGCCTTTATATAGTGGTGTAAACAGTATACTATAGTCGCTCAACAATATGCTAACTCTCTCTCTTAACAACCAACATGTATCAGTTACATCCTCCCAAACTACTAACAGAACGAGATGTGGAGAGGATGGGATCTGCTGTGGCAGGTACATGAACCTCTGGTGAACCACACTCCTTATCAGAAATGACACAATCACATATATACGGAACCCAACTATGGATGCAATGTTTGGTGTACACTAAATATAGACCATCTTGTGTGAAGTCTATTTCACGGCTCCATCCTAGTAATTAGCTAATCAATTGGAGTAATTTTTTTAAGAGCCCTTTCAAAGAAATCGACCCATTCATTTACTCCTAATTTTTATGCCTGCAAATCCCAGGACGTAGTCGATCAAGTTCTTACTTGTTATTGATATCTGAATGAGTTGATTTTTAACAAGGGACTCCTAAAAATATTACAGTATAGTTTAAACAAATTAAACGGCTCCGATCATTTATGTGGGACTCACACAATTTGGTGATGGGCCAGAGGCCGGTTTAGCCATTCTTTCGGTTCTTGTTACCGCTTAACATTGACAATTCTATTTCTCATGATAATTTTTTTTTATCATTAACAAATATGTACCTCGTACTCTCAATAAATAATTTTTTAAAGGCCTAAATTATTTCTAATAGTATTTGTTCATATATATTTTTTAAACTTTAAAAGTTCATGTTAATTTTATTTTGGTTAGAGATGATGAAAGGAGTCTGAAAAGTAAGAAATTATGAACAAAAGGAATAAGTTTTACATAGAAAGTTTAAAAATACACTTTCCTAGTTTTTTTGTTTGTTAAAATTTAAGTTTTTTTTGGGTAAGTTAGTTTTCATTGAGAAACAAACCAGACAAATAAGATCAAGGGTATACCTTTCCGGACCAAAACAAAGCTAGTTACTAACTATTCCATCCATCCCAAATTGATAGTCCACCACGAAACTACGTGCAATTTTTAAAGTAAAAAATAATGTATTTATCGAAATAATTTTTGAATTTTTTGTGCACCGTATAAAAGTTCTCAATGAGATCCATGAAACAAGATCCATAATGCATATTTTTCGAGGTTCACATTAAAAGATATTAGCCGTTGAAAATGGCACACAATCCCAAAATGGACTATCAATTTGGGACGGAGGGAGTAGCTAACAGAGAAAAACAATAGCGATAGTCCACCCAAGACTACAAATTAAAAATGGAAATCGGAATTCTCCAAGCACAGCAAAACATGCAAATTCTCATCAGATTTTTTGACCCTTCTCCAGGAGATAAAACAAGTTTTCAGATCTGTTGTAATCTTGGAAATAAGGCTTTCTTCACTTCCCTTTTTTCCCATTTTAAAAATAAATTTTTACTATCTAGTACAAAAAACTACTCTTTAATTCTCATTAAGGTAACACTCAATTTTTAATTACCTCTAGGTACAACTCATTAATAAGATTGCCCTTCGAACACAAATTTACTCTTTACTCCACTTTCCACTCCCCACCTTCATCCACCATCCACTTCCGGCCGGGCGAACTTTTCCGGCGGCCTCCTGCAAATTTCTAAACCTTCCGGCCTGCAAAATTGACTGCGATTTTTTACTGCGAATTTGTATTTTTTTAATTAAAACTCACTTTTTATATTTTTTCCCAAAAAAACGTTTACATCGAGCAAAAAAGCAAAGAATCTATCCTAAAAATTCACTGTGAACTTGTATAAAAACACGACAATTTTCTATAAAACATAAATCCCTATGGATTTGTATAAATTTCTACACGAATTTGTATAAAGGAAGATAAAAACATGGTCTTTCCTCCAAAATAAAAGCATTGCGAATTTGTTACTCTCGCTTACAGGAAAAGTGATAGAAAGATAAATGAATTTTCAAAATTTGCACCCAAAAAAATCGCAGAAAATAAAAAAAAACTCTTAATCAAGAAAATAAAATAAAAATCGCAGAAAATAAAAAAACCCAAAAAATTCATAAATCCCTATGAATTTTCAAAATTCGCACCCAAAAAATAGGCCGAATGTGTAGATCTAAAAAATTGGAGGGATTCCCTATCAACAAAAAATACCTAGTTTACTGCGAATTTATAGAAAATTGAGATGTCGTTTGGATTGAAGCTCTCCTCTTTCAACAACCTCATATTACTTCTTCGTCTTCGTCGGCAGCGGCAACCACACAACCTTAGGTTCCCTTTGAAACTAAATCAGAAGATCACCCATTACTGGATCTGAATGTGGAGTTTTCGTGGATTTTTTTAGTGGGAAAATGGGGAGTAATTTTGGAATTTGGGAGGAGAAGAAACACAGTTTGGAGAGAGAGAGAGAGAGAGAGAGAGAGAGAGAGAGAGAGAGTGAGTGGGGAGAAGAAGAAACAATAATTGATGGTTTTCTTTTCTTTTTTGTCCGTTGTATAGAAAGAAACACAATGGAGTAATTGATAATCCCGATGAAGGTGGTTGGGTGAATAGGAGGGTGACACGTGTCACTGAGTTGTCATAAATCCCTGAAGAAAAATATACGTACAAAAAAAAAAAACTAATTGTTATAGAGTTTGCAGGAGCTCAGACCAATTGGAAGGTGAGGTGATCCTCCCCCCTCCCCTGACACACCCTACACCTCCCCCAGCCACCCCTTTCCTCATTTACCCCCCACCTCCCAGACACTTTTGTTCCAAACTTTTTCCTCCCTTTTTTTTTCTTACTCATTCCATATTCAATTAATTTGTTAATACTCTTATTTATTTATTTAATTACTTATTTAATGTTAATTTGGTTAGCTCAAATTATGTTTTTATTATTACATTTAAATTTGACTTTATATTTATAAAATTTATATTATTTAAATTAGTTAATTAATTTGTCTTAACAATGAAATAAATAAAAAAAACTTCTAATTAGAAAGTTGGGAACCCCATGGAGGCTAAATAGAAGTCCATAAACCGGACCAACCATTGAGCACGCTAATATGTAGCCCTATTACAATCACGTTCAACAGTGAATAATAAATAAAAAACTTCTAATGAATAATAATAAATGCCCTCCAAATTCTAATCAATATTGCCTCCAAATTGTGGTCCCCGCTCTATACCCATTACGTCGATCCACAAATCCAGACGTGTTCGATAACGAACGCCCATCCTTTAGCTTCGTCTGATGCATATTTCCGCCACCATGTTGGGATTGGTGGTACTGGGTAATGAGGGTCTAAGAAAACTTGCACGATGTGATTGCTAATACGGGCAATAGCTATTTCACGGCGCTCTCGGATTGAAACTGGAGGGGATCTCAATGGCAAGGGTAAAACAACCCACAACATTCTCGTCAATTGTATGAAGTACGAGGTTGTACCTTGATGGAATGACGACTCCCAAAGTCATGCACTCCATCCAATGTTGCTCTGGTGCCAGAGAGCCGAAATAATGCAATAACGCTAGTAGCTGGTTTGCGCCATTGTCAAATGGATAAATCGCATTGTATAGATCTTTATTTTCTTGGATCTCATCCATAGGCTCTACTCGTACTCGAGCCCAACCATCTTCAGTATACTCAAGGTGCGCGGCTATCGCCCTGAATCCACAATGACCGTCAGCTTGGACGTCAACAATGTAGGAAATATAATGCTGAAATTCCTCAGGTAATCGCTGAATGTAGCGATCAGGGATGGGTGGAACTGGAGATTGAGTATGGGTCGGTTGAGTGTTGCGAACCCCAGACCCCCTCCCACGTTTCCCTCTCCCTTGCGATGTTGCAGATTCTGAAGTGGATGCTTCTACAAAAGAAGGTATGCGACGTCTGCTTTGCTCATCTCTACCTGAAGGTCGACCTTTATGTTCTGTGTTGTTCGCTCTACCTTCTCATTACTAAGATATGCGAACATAAGCGAGTAAGTTAGCATTGTGGATGTGATACCCACAACCTCCACTAGTGGCATCCGATACTCATTTGTCTTGTACGTGGTATCAATGATCAACATGGACGAAAAGTTGACAGATAGCTCTAGGCTTCTAGGATTAACCCAAACAATATCTGTGATTTCGTCAGTGTCTGGATTTGTAATATAAGCATGGAGGTATCCTTTCTTAATTAATTGGTCTAAGACATACTGAGTAGAAGTTAGACCCCCCCCCCCCCCGTTTGGCTTCCTTATTTTTGGAAATGGCGTTGTAAATGCTCCAAATCCCCGTACTGTTTGATGGGTCTTTATGTTTCAAAATACGAATTTCACGAGGCGCGGTGCTATTGGCCATGTCGAACACAAATTGTTTCTCCATTGGTTTTAGCCTTGACGGGTATTCGTAGCCCTCAAAATGTTGTGCTGGTTCATGGTTATGGAAACCACAGGAAACCCTTAAACCCCACTTGACACCGTCTAGAGGTATTGGTTTACCTCGCAGCTCAAATGGGCAGTGGCATTTTTTAGTCCCAGTATTCTTAGACAATGGATGCCCTTCAGCCAGATACCGTGGCGGTTTGTACTTTCCTCCTCTCTCACATCCAAGAATGCACTACGGCAGCTTGCCGCCTTTTAAATTAGCAAAATTTCTAATAACCACCACAATACCATTTTCCAAACCAACATTTTTCACCCAATCTAACATTTCTCGGACTTTCAAAAATCTACACACACAAAAAAAAAAACCGAATATGTATAAGTAAAACATTATCCAGTCTTAACATATTTTCTCTACTTTCAAAATAAATGAAATAAATGATGAATTTGCATAAGAAAGAAGGTAATAACTAACCTGCTCAGTGGTAAACTCGGGTGTATAATCACGACCGTTGTAGGAGATGCTCTCCCCACAGAGAACGTCATTCTCTACTGACCAACTATCTGAAACTGAAAAGTTGTAGCCATCCATAATGTTGTTCTATGAATTACGAAAACAGTGGGAGATATTGATCTGTGATTGTATGAAGTAGTGGGAGAGGGAGAATTACGAAAATAAGGTGTGAATTAGTGGGAGAATGTATGAAGTAGTATAAATAGATACAATTGAAGATAAGACGATAAAAAGAAAATCTGAATGAGTGGTTATAATTGAAGATAAGAAGAAATTCTGAATGAGTGGTTATAATTGAAGATAAGAAGATAAGAAAAAATCTGAATAAATGAATTAAACAAAATAAAATTAAATAATTAAGAAATTAAATAAAAAAGGAAGTTAATAAAATAAATAAAAGAGAAAAAGATATAAAGAAAAGGGAAATGCTAACGGGTGCAATGTTGCGTCCGTTAAGGGTACAAAAAGGTACATTTGTGGGTCCCACTTATACTAAAAAGAACACTTTTAAAGTATACATATACATTTAAAAGTGTACTTTATAGTACAAGTGAGACCCAATAAGTGTATTTTTTTTGTACCCTTAACGGTTGCAATGGTGCGCCCGTTAGCAAGACCCCTAAAGAAAAAGAGATAAATAAATAATTAAATAAAATAAATAAATAAATTAATATAAAAGAATTAAGAAAAAAAGAATAGGAAATAAGTTTAAAAAAAAGTAAAAGTGGGGTCTGACGTGTCAGAAGGGGGAAATGGGGGAGGGTAGTACGATAAGTTTAGTGGTGGGGCCGGGAGGGGTATCATTGGGAGTAAGCCATTTACGTACGAAATAAAGTGTTGAGCTCAGACCATAGGTCAAGGAAGGCATGTGCAATCTGCCATAGGGTGGGCCCCACTTTGATTAGCACAAGTTACCATTCAACCAATTCGCAGACAGAGTAAGCAGAAAGAAGACGACACGCATAGAACTAGGGAAGGACATTTTCGCCATTTAAAGATGTTTTTACCTCAGCGGTACAAATCATTTTTCAGTTGGACCTCGATGTAATAAACACGCGCTTCCTCGACCGGCCCGTACTTAGCTCTTTTAAAAAACGGATATGTTAACTGAAGCCCTATGGACTCAAGTTAAGGGAGGCCAACTTGCAATTTAAAAACCAAAAGTTACTCCATCTCTCCCTTTCACTTTCTCTCTCTTTCTGTACCCTCTCTCTCTCTGGCTGAACTTTTCTCTCTCCTCTACCCACTCTCCCATTTTTCTCTCATTTTTTTAATTTTTTCAAATTAAAATATTTATAAATTTTATTATTAAAAAGAAATATATATATATATATATATATTTAAAATATAGTCAATGACATCTATCATACAAGGCCAATATGGAATATGTAATTATTGGGTATAGGCTTTGGGTATACATAATTACACAAAATAAAAGCCTAAACCCAAAAAAATACATTTTGGTCTAATCATTCAATATTAGTCTTATTTGATAGATGTCGTCGATTAGATTTTAAATATATATATTTCAATATTTGATAACAAAAATATAAATTATGAATATTTTAATTTGTAAAAATTAAAAAAATGAGAGAAAAGTTCAATGAGAGAGAGGGTACGGAAAGAAAGAGAGAGAAAGTGAAGGGGAGAGAGAGGACACAAAAGGAAAGATGGAGTAATTTTTGGTTTTTAAATTGCAAGTGGCCCCCCTTAACTTGAGCCCATATGGCTTTAGTTAGCATATCCATTTAAAAAATTCTTTTCAATTTTTTTTATTCTAATCATTATTTACAAATCTCTCTCCACTCATTATTCTCATTTCTCTCTCTATCTCTCTCCAATCATTACCTCATTATTCCTATTTCCAAAAACCTAACCACGCACTATCTCAAAAATTCTTCTCAAATTTTTCTTTTCAAAACCCATCCAAACACAGCCAAGTTGGTCTTCATGACCAAGATTTCTGCCCCTTGAAAATTCTTCCATTTCTCTCAGGCCAGCTAGTGACAGTTTGAAGATGGTTTTTTAGACTAGAACCTCCCGAGTGTTGAGCTAGCCAAGCGAGCAAATCACTCACTTTGAGACCACGTCGGTTAACTCTATTGAGCTGGAGAAACTGAGCCCAAATTTGAGTAGCATATTGGCAGCCAAAAAAAGGTGGTCATGTGATTCATGGTCAGCTCCACACAAACTACACTCATCATCAGAGGTGATCCCCCAAGCTAGGAGTCTGTCATATATATTTTAATTTGGATGGGTTATTAAAGATTCTAATGAAAAGTTAAAAATACCACTAAACACCAATAATTCAAACTACTTTTGTACAATAATTAAATTAATCCAAGCTCACCCGTCTTTTGGAGAGATGTACAATGTTCAGTTTGATTTGAAATACTACATTGTAGACACCCCGATTTTGGACCCGGGATGCGCTCGAGCATTCCTGATGATGAAACGGACCAACATTGTTTACTTTGAGGACCTGAACGAGGCTTGGATTAGTTAAAATTCCCCAAACATCACTCAAAACCCATCAAAAGAGCCCAATTTGTCCCAACCATCAAGGCCCAAATAAGCCCAACAAGCAGCCCAAGATACCACTTGAGCGCTCAAGTGAGACTGCCTTGAGCGCTCAAGCCCAGCATGCCACCTGAGCGCTCAACTCACCCTAACCTGAGCGCTCAAGTCCCCTCCAGTCAGTTGCAGCAAGTGGAGCTAATGATGAAATGCACATGCATGGGAGCTTAGGCTCCCCCATTTCCGGCACTAACCTTCTCCTACAAGCACACTCAACCTCTAAAACCACTCCTTACCCCCCTTAACTAATTTAAATTCAAATTACATAACCCTCATCTTTCCCTCCTATATATATCTCACCTCTCTCACTCTCTACAACTTCTACTGCCTTCTCTCTCCCTCAAAGGTAGCATACACTCACTCTATAATCTCTCTCTAGCTAAACTCGCTCCCCAAACTCGTCCTAAACTCACTCTCTCAAACAAACCCATCCAAACTAAGCCTAAATTCACTTCTTAAGGCCTAAAGCTATTCTTACCTCTTATCATATCCAGTTAATCTCTTCTTGTGAGTCTACTACTACTCCAATCACACTAAAAAACCTTGAAAATAGCCTACAAACCAAGCTACATTCCATATACTTCAAGTCCAAGTCAAATTCTAGTTCAAAAGGTAGTAAAACAATGTGAAACACTACATTTTAGGTCCCTGAGGGAGACCAGTAGGATCACACAAGTTCCTCATACTTGTGTGAAGCCTACAAGGTCATAAAAACCAGAAATAAACTGAAACTTTTTCTGTTTTGATTCTGACCTGAGCGCTCAACTCGAGCTCACTTGAGCGCTCAAGTCCTATGTTATCACAATAAATGGTCTTTGATGATGACTATCCACTTCCAACGTGTCTATTAATCCTTTGATCATCACAAAATAATCATCAAAGATCATGCATGTGGCATTTATTAAAGGAAAATAAGAATAAAAGTTTATTTTGGAAAGGAAAGAGGTTCAAAGGTGATATACTTCTGAAATCTGGAATGATCAAAACTATTTAAGCTTGTGAGGAAATTTGGAAAGTGAAGCAAACTGTCAAAAGGCATGAGCTAAGAAGTGACTTGAGCGCTCAAGTCACATGCATCTGAGCGCTCAAGTCAGCTTCAGATTTGTTTCTTTTTTGTTGTTGATTCTGAGTTCTAATTATATCTTCAATCCATGTGGGTGTGAGTGTTTGTTAATCACTCTGATTTCTGGCTATCTAAGAGTATGTGATCCTTGATGATGACTAAGTGCTTCTAAAATTACTTGTTTTTCCTTTGATCATCACAAAATAAGCATCAAGGATCACATATCTGGAATGTGATCATTTTGAGAATGAAAAATGATTCAAAAGTGGTGCTTTCTTTAAGTGATAAATGATCAAGGCATATCAAGAAATCAGATTGATGAAGGAAAGTATCAAAGCTCATAAGTGAAGGAGTGGCTTGAGCGCTCAGGTCTCCTCTCCTTGAGCGCTCAAGTCAGCTTCTGGTCAGTTTATTTTGATGTCAATCTTGAGTGTTGATTATTACTCCAAGTCCTCTAACTGTGTGTGTGTGTTGTTATTGAACTCAAATCAGTCTGATGCCTCCTTCTTGTCTCTTCTTTCTCACTTCTCATATTATTTCATTTTCTTCAAGAATAATCATACACCCATTTTGGGTTTTGAAGGCAAATCAACTCTCACATATTACTCTTCTGTGAAAATGAATTGGAATTATTATACTGAATAAAGGAATGGGTGTATTGATTGAACTTGCTGATCACTGAAATGCCAGAAAAATAAGAACATGGAGTGACTTGAGCGCTCAGGTCATGGACCCCTGAGCGCTCAACTCACATCCACTGTGCTAGACTGGTTTGGGTTCAAAAAGCATTTTGTTATATCTAGTTATTAGTTTGGTTATTTTGCAATAATCATTTACTGTCAAATGTTTATTCTTTGATTCGCATCATCGTCGTCATCATTATAAATGCACGCGCACAAGCACTCACCGTAGTTTTATTATTGTGTTTTATCTCGTGTACATGTTTCCCGTCCCCTTATTCCCTTTTTTTGTGTGTATAAAATCAAATTTCAAACATCTTAGTATCCCACAAATTATTGAGTAGAGACCGGTTCATGAACCGGGCTGGGGGGGTGTATTAAAACCCTTCTCCTCTCGTAACCAAACCCCTGAACCAGGAAAATAAAGGTTTTCACATGACCGGTAAAATTATTTTCAAATCTGTTGGGCATAACGAGTCATTTTTAAAACGGTTTCTTGGGTTCGATCCTTAAACCCAGGTGGCGACTCCAAAAATCATTTTCAAAATCGAATTGCCAAGAGCCATCGTGTGGGCGTCCGCCCGACGGGTGTCCACATACATGAAATGTTTAATGTTGTTTGTTCTTGATTTGGTTGGTACATAAAATCTCGAAATAATATCTCGGAACATTGAGGATATGAATCCAGCTGCAAAATAAAAATAAATAGGAGTATGAATAATTGTAGCTAATTGTCATGGTGGTGAATGAGCAATGAAAAATGGTGGTGAGTAAAGCATCAAATTTGATTTATGAGTTAGTGAGAAGAAATGGAGTGTTTTGAAGTAAGATCGGCAATTTTAAATATTTTTAGAAAGAAATTGAAGTTAAAATTACTCCATCCATCCTATTTTCATAGTCTCTTTGGGAATTCTAACTTTTTGAGAAAGCAAAATGGTTGCTCTAAAAGGTACTTCACTTTCCAAATAGACCCTTGATTTGTTTGTTAACTAACGTAATTTTGTGGAATCCAATAAAGTTGACATTTCAAATTTAATTGATGCAAATAGTACTAGTTGCATTTAAACTCATGGGGTAAGAATGAAATTTCACCAAGATTCTATGTTTAATTCTGGAAAGTGGACTTGTATTTTGGGATGCCCTGAAATGAAATATGAGATTACCAAAATGAGATGGAGGTAGTATAGGATATGATATAAACAAATTTTTGTTAGAATGAGAAGAGAAAGAAGGTGAAAAGGGGTAAATGATAAATGAAAAGTTAACATATGGGCGCTGATAAAAAAATAAAGTTAACATATGGGCTAAATATGTACTATCTCAATCCCTAAAAGGATGTCCAAAGGGGAGTAATTATCAGAAGTACTTTACAAAGTAGTAATTGATACCTTCATCGGTGTATTAACCAACGCTTTGGTGGTAGCCTGGATGCTAAGGTGTATCTCATTCCTCATACATGACTCGGTTTTGAGTCCCGCATATCCTATGGACAGTAGCTGTGGCTCGAACCAGATATTCTATAGCGGGTCGGGAGCTCCTATGGTTAAGTCTAAGGGAGGTTGTTACGATGGTTGCCTATTCCCACATTTTTAAAGATGGAAGAAAAAAAAAGGTAAATAATTACACTAACCTCCCCTGAGGTTTCTAACAAAAGCAGGAACCTCCCATGCGGTTTCTGCAATGTCACTAACCTCCCCTACTTTATCTGACAATACTCATATTCCCCCATCTGTAATAAGTCCTCCAAACAACGTTATCTAGGGTGTTCAAATGGAAAAAACACCCTCAGATTGAAAACGAAAAATGTCTTCTCCCTACTATATTTCCCTCACGATATGCTGCCCTCCTCGTCACTAAATCATTTATGGCGGCCACCTTGCGCAAAAGAGCTGTCATCACCACCGCTAAGTCATATCCCTACCATAATCTCTCTCTCTCTCGCTCGGATAATTTAAACTCAAATCATTGATGGTCGAAAACTTTACTTCGCAACCATATAAAGAATGCAATCCAAAATTGCTGACCATCAATTTGTTTGGTGATCCCACAATACTGGTTTGAAGTACTTCCCCCTGATGCTTACAGAGTATAGGTGATTCCACGACACTATTTCAATCTATTCGCTCACCAATTTGTTATGTTAGCTTCTTGGGATGGGAATTTGACCTGCCCAATTTTTCTCATCTCCCATCGATGCTCTCAGAAGAGTTCTCAAGGTTTGTGAAATTCCAAGTGAAGAGGCGACGAATAAAATCAAAATGAAAGAACCCCCGTGCATGGGTTGTCTAAAAGGTTCTGGAAAATAGCCCACCAATTCTTTGTATTTTGCTTGGACTAATTGATAGATAAGGCTTGGTATATCAAACATAAACAATTTTTTTCCCCTAACCTACATGAAAATACAAATGTAGGCATAGAGATCAAGATGGAGGAGAAGATAAGGCATTTAGAAAATTGGAGACAAAAGAGAATAGAAGAATGGATACGAAGAAGAAAAAAAAAACAAAGAATGCCGGGTAATTTTGACATTTGATCATAAGTTTTTTTTTTTTGAAATTAGAGGAGTCTGTTTAGTTTTGGACGATGAGATAACGGAAGGGGGTATTTGGATATTGTCAGGTAAAACAAGGGAGGTCAATGGCTTTTATGAAACTTCAGGGGGCTATTTGTTTTTGTCAGGAACCTCAAGGAAGGTCGGTGAAATTTACCCAAAAACAAACAAAAAACAAAACGCATGGATCGCGATCCCTGCCTTCACATCTTCATCACATCGAAGCCGTTCCCTTCCCCCAATTATCAACGGCCTCAACGAACCCCCCAAAATCCCTAAATAAATTCAAACGAAACGCTGAAAGAATTTCGAACATCCCGCTCCCTCCATGTCCCCCTCCCTATATAATCCCTTCAGATTTCACCATTGCTCACAGATCAATACAGCAATCTACACCATACTCTCTCTCTACAAATTTGTACTCTCCCTCTCTACAAAGTTGTACACTCTCTCTCTCTCACTAGATGGCTCGCACCAAGCAGACAGCACGCAAGTCGACGGGAGGAAAGGCCCCGAGGAAGCAACTGGCGACAAAAGCGGCGAGGAAGTCGGCTCCGGCGACCGGAGGAGTTAAGAAGCCGCACAGGTTCAGGCCTGGAACGGTGGCTCTGCGAGAGATCAGGAAGTACCAGAAGAGCACCGAGCTTCTGATCAGGAAACTGCCGTTCCAGAGGCTGGTGCGGGAGATCGCCCAGGACTTCAAGACCGATCTGAGGTTCCAGAGCAGTGCTGTGGCGGCTCTGCAGGAGGCGGCC
The DNA here is from genome assembly GCA_036023075.1 of Gaultheria prostrata. Lineage (NCBI taxonomy): Eukaryota > Viridiplantae > Streptophyta > Magnoliopsida > Ericales > Ericaceae > Gaultheria > Gaultheria prostrata. The sequence goes on from JAXBDA010003443.1 coordinate 26,597, forward strand.
GAGGCGTATCTGGTGGGGCTGTTTGAGGATACTAATCTGTGTGCGATTCATGCTAAGAGGGTTACGATTATGCCTAAGGACATTCAGCTTGCCAGGAGGATCCGTGGCGAGAGGGCTTGATTTGTTGCTGGTTTGTGTTCGGTTAAGTGTCGGTTTAAGGGTTGTTTGACGTTTATTAGGGTTTAGGAGTAGTAGTGTAAAGCCATGGTTATGGGTGGGTTTTCTATGTTTTGAATGGAAATTTTCTGTTTCTAAATCTAATTGCTTGCTCTGTTATCTTGTTCTTACTGCTATTAATCCCCAATTTTTAAAGCCCTAGAACTTGATTTAGTCTTGGATAAATTGATTCATCATAAATTGAGTTCAGTTGTTTAATTAGGAAGATCAATTAAGAGAGTCAAGAATATAATTTAAGATGTCATCCGGCAACGATTATATCAAATTATAGGAATGAAACCAAAACAACTAACAAATGACATGAGCATGTTAAATGACTCGGATACACTTGCTGAAGCAGACCGGCACTTTCAGGTTGGCAATCCTGTCAAGAGCTAGGAGTAGAGAATCCTAACAGATTCCTAGCTCAAATCATTACACAATGACGAACAAATGTAATCAACAGTGAAAAATATTCGCCAAATACTAAGACTAACAAAACACAAAAACAATGCAAACACAGGCTAACGAAAGGAACAGAAAATAAACTAACTAATCAAGACTCAAAGAACTGAGTTAACCCGAGAAACCCATTATTGAGTCACGCCGAATCACTTCGAGTTGCACCGAGTCACTTCTCTGGGAGAGTCCCAAACTCCATAACCGCCGCCTTCGGATTCAGGAGTCTGTTTTCAATTAGGAATATCAATCTAATTGAAAACAGAAGAAAACGCTGAACCAAAGAAAAAAAAAAAAAAAACAAAAAACTCACAGAAGTCTATATTGATGAGTCTTATTTATGTTCCTCCAAGAATACATCCTTAACGATACCATTACCAGCAGTCACCAACAGGGGCATTCTGATTCACTCCTTGAAAATTCTTCGATGCAGAGACAAGGATCCACTTAACTCCCGAGAGTTGCTTACAGAGCAGAGAGCCCTTGCCATGACAGCTCTATTAAAAAGGGAGATTTTAGTTCCTTACTAAAAGGGAGATTGGCTCCGTTCCACTAACTCAAAAAGCTAAAAGTCAGCTTATTACGTTTTTCGATATATGTCATTCCCGCACAATACATCACATAAAAAATCACAAAAGCCAACGCATATTTTGAGCTCTCACATAAAAAAGCTAAAAAGCCAAAAAACAAAAAAAACCAAGTTAGTGACACCTCCCTTAAGTTGAGAAAAGGAGGATCCCCGGAGCCGGGTATTTGAATGTGTATATATTTATATAGAATGTTGGAAGAGTGAATATATATTACTCCCTCCGTCCCCATTTTATGGTTCTTTTTGGGAGTGCGTGTCACTTTTCAATTGTTCGTATCTTGTAATTTACAGTGTTTTACGTGATTTTAAAAACATTGTATTATAGAATTGATTGAGATTTATCAAACAAGATTCATATGGATATAAAATTCATTACCAATTTAAAGATATAACTAAGTTTTTCATCCAGTTAAAATACAACTGGGACCATAAAATGGGGACGGAGGGAGTAACAACTATACGGTGTAGTGCTTCGAAAATGAACAACTCGGATTTAATCCAAATAATAAACAGTCAGATTAAATTTAAATTTATTGCTTGAATTAAATCTGAGACGGTCATTGTCCAAATGAACAGTTAGATGACGCAGTACACCATCCCCTCTTTCCTCATCAATAAGTCTCTTTGCGTTGTACTTTCTTTAGTCTGTTGGAAGAAGAATTTTTTTCAGTTATCAAGCTCCATTGTGAAAGACTTCCTTAACTTTTTAACATCTAAATGGAACCAAAATTATATTCTAGGAATAGCGAGTTATTTTTTTTTTTTTTTGGATGAAAGTGCAAGAACTTTTATTAATAGCAAGAAAGTGCAACTATGCCGTTACCATTAGATAGAGAGCGACAACTACGAGCAAAAACAAAAAAAGCAACCTAAGGAACAGAGCACATAGCATTTGATCCGCAATACACAAAGGAGACAACCATGCCATCGCTATAAGATTCGAGTGCATTAACGACAAGCGAAGGCCAACAAAAGGCCCAAGGAACATAACATAGCATGAACATGTGTGCGCGGCAAAAACAAAGAAATAACAGTCATTAAAAATCAAACTAATCTATGTGAATATAAAAGAAGAACCACCTCCGTTGTAAAACACCACTGGCAACGAGCAAGCTAAGAACATATGGCTATGGGCAAACCTGCATCAACAAGTCAAACCCAAAAATGGGCACTAAAACAAACCCCAAAACAAGCATCAGACATGCATGCATAAATTAGACAAGGAAAAAATAGCCCGTCAAATCTGACAGGGAAGGGAAGAATAAAGAGGGGAACCAAATCGACAGGGGGGAGAAAATAAAGGGTTTTTCGATCGGACGGGGAGGGGTTGGCCGGGAAAAAGGACAGTCAATCGGACAGGGAGTGGGGAGAGCCGATCTGTTGGGGAAAAGGAAAACTACTCGACGGGGAGAGAGGTGATCAAAGGAGAAGTCGAGCATCATAGAGGGGAAAATGACAGGAGCCGACCTATTGGGGAAAAGGAAAACTACTCGACGGGGAGAGAGGTGATCAAAGGGAGAAGTCGAGCATCAGAGAGAGGGGGGGGGGGGGGGTTGAAATGACAGGTTGCCAGAGCAACCAAAACAAGATCGCCGGTCGCTGGAGCTTCCACACGAAGAGGACTAGAGATGCTTAGAGAATACTTGCTCTCCCTCTGACCCTCTCTCTCTCTCAACTCGCGAGTCTCCTGATTTTTTGACAAATACAAGAATAGCGAGTTATACAGTTCGACTTTGACAACAATAAAATGATAAACTTGCCTTTAAAACATGTTCTATTCATCAATCTCTACATATCAACGGTTTAAATTAAACTTTTTAATTTAGGATGTGCTCCATATTGATCCTTAGGGAATAAATGCTACCTCGTTCCCTTTCAAAGTGGTAAATTCAACTTATCAAAAAAACATCATCATTACACTTTTCACAGTAATTTTTACCTCCACATTCCGAAATTATCCTTCACTTTACCCATTAACGGTTTACCCACTAACTTTTCGAAAGGACAAAATAATAATTGTACAAACTTTTACCTATTAATTTTTCAATACACAATTATTAAGGGACAACCAAAATGGAATAGTCGACAATAAAAAATGGATGGAGGGAGTAAAAATCTAGTAGGTTCACTTTCTCAAAGAATAATATGTGCATATGTACAACACTACTGCTAAATGAAACACCCGATGATCTGGTCCTGGTCCTGATCCCAAGGATTATGGTATATACCATCAGGAAGAAAAATACTACATAACTTACCAGGAAAGAAAAAACACAGATAAAGCTAAACCTAGCCATACAAAATTGCCAAGCACAAGGAATAACGGTATCCCTATATAATAGTTGTCCTCCTTTCACCTTCTTTTCAGGTGATTGGGACATCGAACTTTAGCCAGATCCTCCAGCAGCAGCAGCCTTATCGTCCTCACCATGCTCTTCTTTTGAAAACTCTTCAATTAGTTCTCGCTGTCTTGGGCTCAAGTTTCTGCAACAAAAATACCGCATTAAGGATCAAGCTTTGTACCTACACTCTAGCAGGCACAGAGAGCAACTTCTACATGTCCAGTACAAGACGAGGAACAAAATTACAAACAGGAAAATTGCTGGTTTTCACGCAGAAGGTGACCCGCCTTTTATGTAGTCACGGCTCTTATATATGATATGGTCAGTACTCGTAATGTTCCAGTAAAAGGGCAGTGCATAGCAAGAAAATGAGGTAAGAGAATGAGAACATACACTGGAATGGTGACGTTAAAGTGCACATATTGATCCCCAAAAGAGTAAGAATTCCTTGTTTTAATCCCTGTAACAAAAAAAAAAAAGACAGTAATGAGTAAAATTTCGTCGTTGGAATATGGGAAATAAAAATTGAAAATACAGACTCTTGGGCAATCAAATACTTAACCAATATAACAGATAAGGTAAAACTAAAAACAGAGAAAACTAAAATTCATATAGAAGATACTCTATAACGAAATATTCAAGAAGTTACAAGGCGTACACCAAGCAGTAGGCAGGGGCGGATACAGGGGGTGCTCGGGCCCTTACACAACTCCAAACACCCCCAACAATTATACTAGTTTTTTAGGTTAGTTTAGAAAAGTTCTAATGGATTAGGTCCTGCAAGTTCATTGGATGAAAACAAAAATCACTAAAACTCCTACATATGCGGGAAAAATATCTCAACAATTCCACATCATCAACCACTTTGTTTGCATGATAACCTATTAAAGAGCGGCAATGTATGTACACACAATTTTCTCTATCCCCAAACCTAGCAGGTAGCAGTGTACACTCATATAAAAATATTTTTGTTATCAACGTGAAAATATGTGGTTTGGCCGCAAAGATAAGAAGCACTGATAAGGATACACGATACGGACACGACACGGACACGCGGATATGACATTTCTCAAAAAATAAGGATACGATACGTTGGGGATACGTTAATAACATATTATTATTTATTATTTATAATATATTATTTCAGGTTTTGATGGCCCAGGAATAAATAAAATGTTGTAATAGTTTTGGCCCAAGACTAAACACTAGAGGTACTACATATTGAACAAAGCCCATATAACTGGCCCAAGAAATAAAAAATAGGCCCAAGCCCTTAAAAGGCTACCAAAGAGTGAAAACCTAAATACAGATCTGACTTCTCCTCTTCTTCGTAAGCAGCAGCAGCCGTAAGCAGCAGCAGCCATACGCAGCGCATGATAGCAGCAACGGCTCTCTATCTCTCTCGTCAGATCTCTCTCTTTCCTCCTCTCCATCAGATATCTCTTCTCCGTCGCCTTCGTCAGACCTCACCAGCCGCAGAATCAACGCAGCAGCAGCAGTCCTCTCTCTCTCTCTCTCTCTCCCCCTTCTTCTACCAAACGTATCCCTGCGTATCTCGGGAGAAAAATAATGGTATTTTATTCAGACACGGTCAACGGCTGTCGGACACGTGTCGGAGGCGTATCCGTGTCCCGGATGTCCGGGATACCAATAAGTTACCCCCGACAGAGTGTCGGTGCTTCTTAGCCGCAAAGTATAAATACAGCGTCCGCCAAAGAAAATCAATGGCCAATACATCCCAAATTTCACCAATGTTGACCTTTGTGGGAAAAAAAGAATAAAAGAATAAAAAACCTTGAAGCTCAGGAAAACAGGAATTCCCAACCCTAGACCATCGACATTGACAAATGACAATTAGCTTGAGTTTTGACTACAATGACTAGCGTGTATAAATTACTGCAATCTAAATAGATAGACGGCGGCACTGAACTTACGAGAAAATATATGGGAATATGAACTCCAAAGAACTCAGATATGACAGCAGCAATATATACCTATTACACTCTATGGGAAACGTCTCTACTCTTCAGTTGACAAGTGCACTCATTTTCTTAAAGGCTATATGCCCAGGTTAATGGCATTCGTTAATGACATTCAAGACCCTCAGCATGCAGCAACATTAATCTTTTCCCTTCTAATAAAAGTAAAGGAACCAAAAAATATTCGTATTCAGATCCGGACGGAGTACGGCTCAGACTACACCCCCAAATGGAGGAATGAAGTCAGTGTTGACCCAATTATTTCCTTGGAGAGACAGATTCCAGTGACTCAAACCCCACACTAGGACACTAGGAGCATATAGTACTGGCCTTCACTCAAAGTCACACCTCTATTCAAGGATGAATTTATTAGTTTTTTTTCATTTTTCTAGTTTGCTTGCTCATTTTCAGATAATAAGGGCAGAAGCTGTGGGTGGTCAATTTTCCATACAATTATGAAGACTTCCAAGATTTTTCCTCTCCTTCTCCTGTCTCTAGATATAGAAAAACATATAGTTCCTCTAAGCGTAAATATTTACAATTTAAATTGTATAGATTATCTACAAATCAGCATAAACCAGGTTGTTCTGATCGTGCTAAAGGAGTCCATGATAAACAGCAAATCAATGAACCAAATTTTTAACTGTGTCCCTGAAAAAACCAGGTTATTCTGATTGTTGGAAATATTGTATATGGTAGTATGTAGATTGTGTTCAATTAGGAAGATTGTAATTAGTCCGATTAGGTAGGTAGAATATTTAGATTTTATTTACTTTCCTTATCTGCTTTTGTATCCAGTCTATAAATAATTCCTCCTTGTGAGAAGAATATCATATCAATCGAATATTTCGACATGGTATCAGAGGACCTTTTTTTTTTTCTCTCTTCATTCTCTCCTTTTTTTTTTTCTCTTCTCTCGACATCATCTACAGTCATCGTCTCTAACCCAGAAATCCTAAACCAACTGCTCTTCTCCAAACCCTAAATCAAACCAAGCCTAGGCCGTGAAACCTCTCAAAACTCCATCTTTGACCCTCAAAATTTCCATACATCCAGATCCAGCTGTTTCTCGAACACAATCTGTTGGATTCAACTCGAGTTCAACGCTATTTGTTCAACTTCGAGTTCGAAACAGGGGATTTCGAACCTTACCTTGCTGTTTCAGCCTCGATTTGTGGTCTGGTCTATCCTCAGAACGTTGTTTGTCTCCGACGAACTTCGCCGAGACCTCGCCGGCAACCGACGATACCTCTCTGACCATCGACGACCCCGGGTTTGTGCACCACGAACCAGATCAGCCTTCTCTCAGCCTCGTCGTACGTTTTCTGATCATCCCAAGGTGTGTTCTACGCTCGCCGGACCTCTCTTTTATCCGGCGACTACTATAGCTGTTCCAGTCAACCTTTCGAAGGAGTTTCAGCTGGTACCAACGACCCTAGTTTGTTTCGAAACAGACTGGGTTCCTTCCGATTGGGTCAGAGATCTACAAGGCACTCTCGGTTTCTCTCTCTGGTTGTCTGAGACTTATTTGGTAATCTCTTCCAATTTCTCCTTTTTATCTTTACAGTCATGGGTGATAACACTGATAAGAATGAGAAAAAGGAGAAAGAGGCAGCCAGTACATCAATCTCTAGGGATGTAGTTAGGGATTATCATCGTTCCCTCACCACAATTAAATTAAATGGGTCCAATTATCTGCCATGGTCACGTGCTGTGACTGTCTCTCTGCGAGCAAGCGGTGAGACTTCCTATATCACCGATGGTCCATCTACTGATCCCACTTGGACCCAAAATGATGCTCATATAATGACTTTACTTTGGAATAGTCTTGAACCCGATATTTTTAATAATGTTGCCTGTCAAGAGACGTCAAAAGCTGTTTGGGACACTTCACGAGAATTATATTCATCAGATCAGAACACCTCTCGTATTTTTCAAATTTATCAGCAGATTTTCTCTTTTGAACAAGGAAATCGTGATGTGGGATGAGTTAAATGTTTACCAACCTTTAACAACAGAGTTAGCTATTCAGCAGAGGTACAGGGATGAGTTTTGGGTTACAAAATTTTTGTTCGGGCTAAATTCTGAACTTGCTCCTCTAAGTTCTCAGATTTTATCTGGCAAGGAGATTCCTACTATTGGCAAGGCTTTTTCTCGTATTCGACGAGCTGCTACTCATTCGTCTGGTTTAGAGCGGTCGACTCCATCTGCTCTTGCTGCTCCCACTACTTATCCTGGTTCATCTTCTCGGAATTTTGGCAACCACAATCCCCCCCACAGTCGTCGTAGTTCCTCTGAATGTGGTGGTCGACGTGGCAGACGTGGGGGGCGTGGTGGTCGTGGCACCAAGAAGTGTACCCATTGTGGTGCAACCAACCATGATGTTGAGTTTTGCTGGAAGCTTCATGGGACGCCGGCTTGGGCTAATCAGGCTACACTTGAGGGGGAGCCATCTGCTCCTACTCCTGACCAGATTACTATATCCAAGACCGAGTATGATTCTATGATTCAAAGGGCTAAGGCATCTTCTTCTTCTTCCACTGC